>JAXQQM020074763.1:0-121443 GCA_034641835.2 Pinus albicaulis
TCTGGTAATGCCTATGCCTAGTGGGGCAGGCATTAGTGGACAGATTGGAATGCTAACAGTAGTGTAGACACCGGAACAAAGATCATGTCCCTCTTAGACTTACCATATGATGATGGGGCCGTTTAAGATTAATAGTAAAATCTTTTGATCAATTCTGGTTGTTGTCTTAAATAGAAACCCGTTAAAACCATTTCGGACGAAACATATCGCAATAAAATATGGGAAAATTCGCTTGGTTCTTCTCTATGTAAAAGTAATAGAGAACAGACAGAGAGATTTCCATTCTACTATGAATAATTAACGCGGAAACTTTCCCCACTTAAAATTTATTAAAAATGTACCCGCAACAACTTTGTTGATATGATCAGATCATTCTCTGCCTTTGCTGAAAAGAAAATTAATTATTGTATGGAATCAAAATTAGTTACAGATATCAACAAATGTAGTAACAAAGAGCTAAGTTCTATTCTATTTTTTGAGATTTTACAACTTAGAAGGCAACTGAGGACCCAGAAACAAAATATTGAGCAGCGATATTAAATCATAAGAGAAGATGGGGAGAATTGAACTAAGGGCATCCATAAATCTTTTCGGCATGACTTTTGAAGTTCATCGAAAAAACATTACGACAATTAGTGGATTCAAAAAAATCAATGGAGATCGCCTTAAATAATCTTCATCGTGATTCAATAAAAGGCTAGTAAAATAAATGAATTCAGTTCCCTGTCCATATGCTCCTAAAAAAGGTACCCATTAGAGAAATTAAAAGAAGCCTTTAACATAGGGGCTCAACTAATTTCAAAACAAAAACCTAATAGGAGGTTGGTTTATTGAGACTAACCTAACAAATGACAGGTTAACGTAACTAAAATAAATAGCAACGAGAACATCACAGGAAGGCTAGAGTTTATTTTAAAAGAAAAGCAGTAGCATATACATAGTACCTAGAGTAATGATTTGATTTATTCAAGAAAGAACACAGCAAGCCTCCGCAGCTGTAACAACCTCATGCAGGAGGATCCCACCATCGATGGCAACAGATCAAAACAAAATAGTTCCTGTTGCATAACAGAGAAAAGATCTCCAATCAATGATGAAAAACTAGGCAGATTAAGCTTCTGAACGAATCTACACAAAGATGAACATTTGACGAAAGCCTCAGATCAACATTGCGTATATTAGATCACAGAGCTTGCGACCAAGAAAGCAGAAGAGGACCCACGATGTACAGAACATAGAGAGTAAAAGAGAGAGAGATATAATTTAAGATCAGATCATAAATATTTAGAGTAAAAGAAGAGAGAGATACATACATCCAGTCAACCGTTTTCGAGGTGCATTCCAATCCAACTTCCTCCATTTCACACATACACTCTGCGGAGAGACTCCCAGATATGGCACTCTCCCTCTCCCACTATGAACTTCTACAACTACCACCATCACTCCCAGTTCTTCCAATGACTTGAATAGACGCGCTTCAGCTTCAAAAGAAGGCTCTGTAACAATTTTTGATATATATAGGCACTGACAATGCTTAAGAAGGCTCTGTAACAGCTTGATAATTCTTTGACAATATTTGATATATATAGGCACTTTTTGATCTCTTCACCATGTTGTTAGAACTGACGCGCTTCACACAGCTTGAAAAGAAGGATCTGTTAAAAACTTTAGAATAGGCGCGCTTCACAAAGTTTGAAAATAAGGCTGTGTAACTAACTTTTAATCAAAGAGAGTGGTAGCATGAAAAATACCTTCCTTACTTTTAACGGATATAATAGATGCTTCTAGACTTAGTTTCCTTTAACGGATAGATGCTTCGAGGGGCGGCCACATCTACTTCAACGGATAGCAAGAAGTGCGCCCACATCCACTTTAAAACATCTTAAAACAATGTGCAGTGTATGCTTTATGCAACTAAATCAAGGGCCATTTTTATCTGCAAAAACTCTCTAAAATTAGCACAATTACATGTGGTTAGACTTTATTACCTGGATGGTCGTATATATATAACATTATCTATTTGCTTTTTTTATTTTTTAAATATAGACTTTATATATTTTATTTTAAATTCCACCTTCATTTATCTTATTATGAGTAATTTTAATAATCAATTTTATATCATTAAATTAAAAGGTTAAATTTTGATATTATAGTTTATATTTAAAGTTATAACCATTTTCATTAATGTAAATATAATTATGTAATGTTATTGTTTAATTTCATTATTAATATTATTATGCAATGTTATTTTCTAAACAAATATCTTATTTTTGCAATCAACGTGAAGTATTTTTTAATTCTAAAATTTAGCTTATATAGGTTATTATTATTAAATACTATATTATTAAAGAAATAAAGTTTTTGTTTTTAAATATATTATAGTCTAAATTTTTCGAAATGCTTATTGTTTTAGAGTGAAAATTTTGAAAAAAAATTATACTTCTAAATATTTGATCTTTCTTGCATCTGAACTTGGAATGAATTACAAATTTCATACATTTTGAGCAACACACTAATACAATGTTTTAACTACAAATTTCTATTTTCAATTTTCAATTTACAAATTAAGAATATCCATGGTAAATCTAGATAGTTAAAAATATTTTTAATTGCTTTTTTAAATAGATATATGTTTAGAACATATATTACTTCTCTTACAATTGATAAAAATTATAATAATAACAATTTTAAATAAACTTAAAATTTGGTTATTTTTATGATTTTTTATAAATCTTGGTAATCTGAGATGTATGAAAACATAAGTGTCATGCCCACAAATTAGACCAATAATTCAAGATGCCTCGTCAGTTTGACAACCACATGTTCCCTCAACAATGACATGATGAACTTGCGAGTGCTTCACTTACACTATGCCTCTAAGCTTATATTTTTGATATACATTCAGTTAACAATGTTTAGTGGAATATAACATATAACCAAATCACATCTACGATTTATCTTAACTTCAATCTTGCATAAACATAACATGTAATCATACTATCTTCATGAAACAATAAAGTTGCACTAAAATGTATAAATCACCATATACATGTGATACAAGTCTACACGAATACAATGTGTATGGAATGGTCCTCATACAATTATAAGAAATAAAAATCCATAGTGTACTCCAAGATTGGGTGTGGTTTATCAAACCCACTCTCTCACAAATATAAAACATTATGAATCAAATGTGAGCCTTCTCAATACCTGAGCATGGATTCTCAAGTCACCCTAAAATGCAATAAAATGTTTGCACAATTCTTCATTGTTTACTCGAGTACAACTTCCCAAGCCAACCAAAAGATAAATTTGAATCCATACTCGAGTCACCCTACCTAACAGATTCTAACCTAATGTGAGTACTGTAGCAAATTATTTATACTAGACCTACAACAACTTGAAACACCTCCCAAATTTATCTACACAAAAAACGTGTTGATGACCAGTATCCGAACTATACAAAATGGTTCTAAATAGTCTACCTCTCAAGGAACATATCAATCATCTCAAAAGGACCTCATAGTTATCCCTGAATTCATAATGTGGGTTATGATTCACTGTGATGTTTTACCTTTTGCAAGTGTCAATTTTTTTTCTCCTCCAAATTCCAACCATTATGTATAAATACCCCCTCCAAAGGGTGGTAGGTGGACGGTAAATGTTTGTGAACACTAGCCACACCTTGATCTAACAATTCAACTTTGAAGTATAACAAAACCCCAATTTAATATATAAATAGGTGCACACAAGTAGCATCACCTAGGCTGGCCTATTAATCTTGCCATTTACCAATTGGCTCGACTCATAGTGTGATCATCTCATGATGCCATTGAATAATATGTACCACTATGAACCCACATTGTGTGCCATGATCATTGTATTGACCTCTTCCTTGGTTCCTCATGCCACCCTGATTCCATCATGCCACACTAATCTAGTGACTCTTTTAATGTCGTAGTCAAATCTCATGTATTCACCATGTCCTGGTCCATCTAATGTCTTGTTTTGCCTCAGTGATCCCATATCAAGGGTGGAAGGTGGAAGGTCAAGTTTTGTGTCCCTTGGTCGCATTGTAAGCAGACACTCTAAATTTCTTATGTAACAAAACCACCATATAATATGTAAGTAGGTGCAAAAAAGTAGTGGCACCCATGCTGACCTATGGGTCATGACATATCCAACCTTGGTTGACTCATTATGCCATCATCCGATAATTTCATTGCACCACATGTGTTCGCATGCATACAATTCATGTGCAGTTTCTCCTCATCTTGTCCATCCATATTCAATCCATCATGCCGGATTGAGGTAATTGCTACAAATTCATCCCATGACTCATATAATGTTGCGGCCTCATTATGGTCCCATCCCATGTCTCAACGATGTCTTGGTCCATCTCATTTCTTGTTTTGTCTCATGTCCCGATACCATATCAAGTGTAAGTGCATTTTTTCCTATTGTGACTCCCCCCCTTCACATGTGTGCTCATAAAAAATGGTGTAGGAGAGTAACCCATGTCTTCTCAACACAAATCGACATCTCAACTCTCCATTTCATCCCATCATGAGAAAATTTACAAACGTTGCGGCTAATTTTACAAATACTATGACACACATTCCTCCATGTTCTCTGTCTAAGTTATAGTTAAGGAACATACGTGGACCAATCATAGGAGTGTTAAATCATTACAAACTCACAAAATGTTATCTTCCTAAAAAATGGACCCCCTTGGAATCTTATCAATCCTTAAGCCATAAATACAATTAAAGTAAAGCTTCTCATGTTTGTGACATTGTATATCATCTACTTGTGAATACTCAAACCTAAATACCATGTGCTAGATATCATTATGTATTTATATAATTAGGTAGCTAATTCGATTTCGATGCGAAATCAACAATAACACATGCTACTCCATACATGTGAAATGACCCTATAATTTCAATGTCATATAAGAATCCTCCCGATAATCTCATCGTCTCTAGTCATGAAGGAAGTACCCTTAGGTTACTCTCACACATCTAAGACTCACCACCCTAAGTAACTAGAAATGATTCCATCTCCAAGTGGCTCATTAAGAATATGAAGTGGAGTAGCCTCGAGGACTACCTATACCAAGTAAATTCTCTAGTATTTTTTCTCTTGGAATTTCTCATTCTACCCCTCAATGAGCTCCATCAGATATTGTAAAAGCTCATTTAAATCCTAGGATTACTCCCCCATACCTCATTGGAACTGTAGGGGAAGAAATCTCAAGCTTTAATGGAAGTTCCCTTTTTGTACTGTCATGTGAAACTATTGTGTTGTGTTCCAGCTAATTGCATGGGGTTAAGCCCCTTTCACGTACCCTGCCACTTATGTCTTACATTCCTTTCTGTTACAGCTATCCATGTGGAATTCATGACTTCCACATCACCATGGGAATAAAATACCCATGGGATTGCGACTAACACCTCAAGAAATCATAGGGATAGAGTCACCGTGGTGATGTCATTAACTTTTTTTATTTAGGGTGATGTGACACCCTCCACAAGGATCCACTTAGAAATTTCCATGTGTCACCCATTTATATGGCACTTGGCCTCATAGAAAACCCCAAATCTATGTGATGCATGTCCTTCGTTTGAGGTTTCCACAAATATATGAGGCCACCACACATAACACACTAGCCATGTGTCCCATCCAGGTATTATCATGACCTAAATGATTAACCTGACCCCCGACAAGGAGCTCCTACCCTATATTACCACTTGAATCTAATTCCCACAAGGTCCAAACTAGCAAGCCCTTCTCTCCTTCAGCTAATGAAATTAGAGTTCTTGTGACATACATAATAATGTTTTGGGATTTCATTGGTGCTTGGTCATGGTTCTCTACCACAGATCGCCTATTATGACTATAAGGAATATCCTTTAATGAATTAAGGCTCATACCACACAGTTTTCCATACGAGTACATTTTTATATATATGGTAGTAAATGTATTTAGAGATATCCCTCCTGAGCTTATATTGTGTGCACATACACAATGCCGTGTTATCCTTCCTGACCTTATACAGGCTTTGGACTTCAATATATATATATATATATATATATATATATATATATATATATATATATATATATATATATAGATATATAACATGCATATACTATCCTTCCTAAGCTTGGCACTAATAAAATGAGGTGTGACAGACAATATCTTAAATGCGCAATTAAGTTGTACAAGGATTTATCAATTCATTCAAACTAATTCCCATTAGAGAAAATTCAATCTCATAATAGTTCAAGAATACACATGCCCCTTAGTATGATAATGAAATTAAACAAGTTTATGAATGCATGCAAGAATCCATTCAATTAACAAATAACCTTACAAGAATTCAATATTCCTCAAATATGCAGGAAACCACATTGCATACTAAATCACAGACATTGACCAACACATTAAATAAGTACCAATACATGCCTTAATTCAACACATTAAACATATTCTAAATATTAAAGTGCAAGACCTTTAGTATAAATTATCTTGTAAAATGGGTTGAACGAATGAGATTGGGACATTGACTCTCCACCCAACCATAGACACACTACAACTAAACCTTTGTTGTAATAGTCACCCCAATTCATATTTTTATACCTCAATATGCGTGCTCAATGGATTGAACGAATGTTGCCCTCGGAAATAGGGACTCTATATGACCATCTACCTCCACATTCCAACTACTACATGCAGTCACTTTATCACATCAAATCCAAAGGAGCGCACCTAAGAGATCCTCTTCCACCTCCCTATGCTTAATGGAATGAATTGTCTACTCCTTGCATTCTACTAGAAGCATATGGATATTCACTCTTTCTTCCCCCACAGTAGTGCCTGAAGTGTGATGGATGATGTTGTCTCCACTGCATTCTATTCCAAGAGTAACTCCTCTCCATTCGACTACCATAATAAAACCATTTTTGGTTGCATGACAAAGACTCTAGTCACTTGTTATCTCTAAGCTCGGCCATAGTGGTTATGTTTTTTTACAAAAATTATCTGCAATCCCTCATTCAATTTACCTACTGGGGATTAAGGGAATGTTTTCATGGTAGCACAACTGATGTATTTCATTAATATTATTTCCTCCCTACATTTTGAATTCATACAAGGAAGTATGGTCCTTTTTTCTACTTTGTAGTTGTAACAGATCTGACCTACAAATTCAATAAAATGAAAAATATTCGCAATATCTATCAATAATCCCAAAATAATGAGAGAAAAAAAAATATAGAATCTTCAAATATTTATTAATCTAAACCCTTGAGGTAGGGTAACACCGTACAACTACTCCTTAAGGAAGGAGATCACTCCAGAAGCCATATTATTGTCAATACAATAGTCCTTGACATCCCCGAATGGAGAGTCTCTAGCCTCTATATAGGCTTCATACATAAAATACAATGGGTAGCTACCATGGGTCATACATCCAATACCATGGGCTTACAACATTATTTCCTAACTACTTGTAGTCCCTTGCATAATGTGGGTTAACCACTCTATTTATTAATTATGGCTAATGTATTTATCATCCTTACATTACATTATTTCCATGGGTACCTCCCCATTTACCCCATATGGTCCCCCCTAAGTATACATCATATTATCCCACCTAGGTATACCTCATATTATCCCCCCTCGGTATACCACAATATTGTCAGTTTGTGTTTTATTATTTTTAATCGGCCTCTTTCTACAATTATGTTTACATAGCCAACACCATTTTTTCTTAAAGAAACTATGTTCATCATTATCATACTTTTTATTTTTTATGCACTGATGTGATTCTCTTTCTCATCAAAACTTGAGTTATCTTGATTGCTTTGATTACCGCCCTTTTTCCTTTATTGTTAATGTGCTCTATTTTATAGTGATATGTTGTTTGGAGCATTGTTTTTGGATTTATTGGAGCACTCTTGCTAATTTATTGAATCTTCCCTACAAGTTCATTATATCTCTAATAGATTCCACTCCATGTATACTATCTTTTAATATCTTTATGAATGCTGGATGAATCCCTCTTAATTGGATTTTGCAATATTTTTGTTGCCTTCGGTTACCAACATGATACCATTTAAAGTTAAACCCATACATCTAAAGCTTCTTAATAAAAAAACTTCTTTGGCAATAGATTCTGATGTAACACAATATATAACTTGTCATTAAGGTTGGATACGGAAAATCGGGACTCGTATTTCAATCATAGTGTTCAAGTAAGAGATGATATCAACCATAAATTTCATTGAGTTGAAGTGGAGGATCTCCCTCTAGGACTTTGAGATAGTATGGGTGTACTGATTTGCAGGAAGGAGAAATTGGAATGTCAATCCATTCACTCCATATTGATTAACAATAAGACCTTCAATTTTTTTTCTATTCCTTACATTAAAATCAACCATTGTGTTTATGACCCTAATGAAAAAAAACCATTGTAATATCCCTCGCATAAGCCACCATAAAAACTCTCATAAAATGAGGGTTATTAAATAATTAAATATTATTAATTATTATATTGATATTAAATGAAGAATATTCTTGTAATTGTTGATTATAAGAATATTGGAAGAATTATTTCTTAATTATTTTATTTATAATAATTTATATTCTTCCATGGAAACAAATTATATTTCCAAGTTGGTATATTTTATGAGTTTTAGAAATAATGAGTAATAGATTTGGAAAAAAGTATGGATAAGGGATATTTTGCTCACAAGGAAAAAAACAAATATAGCTTTAAAAATAAAAGCATGAGAGATTTATGGATTGCTTTTGTCAGTTAGAAAATCTAGAATGCTTTTATGATTTAGAAAAGATGGAATTCTTTTATGATTTAGAAAAAAGATAGAATACTTTTATGATTTAGAAAAGCTGGAATGCTTTTATGATTTAGAAAAGATGGAATTATTTTATGATTTAGAAAAAATTTGGAATACTTTTACGATTTATAAAATCTATTCCATTCTATAATTTTTTTTTATTATAAGCCTATGAGAGAAGTAGAGGAGGGGGAATGGGATAATACATTGAGAATGGAGCCAAGGAAGAGCAAGAGAGTATTCCAAGCATGCATCAAGAGATAAGTAACCATATTCTTTGAAAATATTTTTGTTTTCATATGGGCCATGATTCTATAATGATTTAATTTATTTGCAATAAAAAGGTTCAGTGTATTAAAAGCCAGATCTACACTTATTTATGCCTTATTTTGATAAAACCCCAAGGGGATCTTGTTAAGAAGGTTGAGTAGTTCCAGATTTGGTATGGATCTGATGTTTCAGCCATATATCAGTTGTAGATCTGAATATTAACCTACAACAGCTGAAGCTCCTCATATAAAATGCTGTCAAGTCTTTCTACAGTTTTTCCATTTGTTTCTGCTATTATTTCTGAAGGATTCTTGCTCTTGCTTCAAGTAAATCCAATGCTTCTACAAAGGAACTTGATTATAGATATGATTTATTGATGCCATACTATAACATGAGTCTAATGGCTTATTTCCAGTGTCTTCCAGCAGAAGCTACGCAATTCCTGAAGGAGGGTTTCTCTATTTACCAACTCTCTCCTTTAGCTGATTTTCAGCTAGTGTTGATTGTGGGAGATCTGTTTAAACCCTCTAAACTCATTTATTTTTGCTGAAACTCTGCTTGGAGGTCCTTAACATCTGGAAATAAGGGAACCTAGCCCTGATCTATGTTATTTTCACACTTTCTTGCTTATACAACGTCCTCCTTGAGCCTATTGCAGATTTTTCTAAGAGTGGAACTTCCCGCTTCTTCCTTGGTTGGTTTTTGCTTCTCTTTTGGATCCATTGTTTAGATATGTATATCTAATGTTCCTAAGAGAATCAAATTATAAGAGGAGTGTGTAATTCCCACACTTGCTGTGTTTCACCATTCTTCTATAGATAGAGTCTGGAACGGGCCAGGAAGCCTCTGGATTTCACCCTTCCTCGTGAAGGTGACGCATCTAGTAAATGACCTACCAGTCTATCTCTAGTTTATATCTATTGGTGTAATTCCATATTGTTGTGATTCCATAGTGGAATATCTTAAGATATTCCCTACTGAGCCTATTTTTTCCCATTTGGAACATTACATAATTGTATGCAAGGAAATAATTATTGTGTTAAAACTCTTCAAAATGAATAGAAGAGAAAAATATATCCTTGTGTGAATTATTGGATTAGATTCTTGGAGAGGAAAAAGGGTAATCACATGCTTTATTATGTATTATTACTTAGAGAATTTTTAACGCTTGTATGCATGGGAAAAATATAGTTTTGATTATTATATTTCTAGAGAAAACGAAGATGAAATCACATAATATTTATTGTGTTAGCCCTCTTTTGGGCAAAATAATATGTATTTTTCAAACCTAAAGGGATTAGCTATGGTATTAGCATTATCTTGGGAGAATATTATGCATAGTTATTGGTTATATCTTTTGGATGAGAGGGAAATGTCACCTTGCATGCATGAAATAATAAGTGGTATGCGTTTGAACCTTGGAAAAGAAATGTGTTTATTTTTCCATGAAATATTTATTTTGTTTCTTTTGGAAAGAAATATGTGTTTTACATGCAAGAAGAACAATATATGATATTTCATGCACAAAACTATAACTTGTATGTTAACTTTGTTTGAAATAGAGTTTGTAATCGGTTATAGTACAAATGCAATGTGAATAGATCTTCTCTGTGGAAAATATGTTTAAAAGAACATGTATTCAAGAAGTATACATAACATCTATTGCATTAATCCATATTGAAAATAAAACATACGAGTAGGCAAAAAGAGAAATTGCTTGTTGATAGTTATCTTGAAATCTTGTTATGCATTTGCATGCACAAGATTATTATATAGTATGTTAGCTCTTGAAATAATATGAAAGTGCATGAAAGATTTTCTTTAGGTGTTTCTCTGGTGGAAAGAGGATGCTTGATAGTGATTTATTTGTTACTAATGCATGTGAAATGATGTTAAATAAGGGAACTAATGTCAATGTGGTTATGTTTTATACATGCATATAAATATTTGTTGAAGTGTCACAAATAGAGAGTGATTATTGGTTTATTAATATTTTTTGCAATCATGATATCGAAGTGTGCCTACCTACGTTAATGGTAGGTATGCTGATGACCTGAGAAAATGAACGGAAGTTTAACATTGTTGGTCCATTGTGTTTAGTAGTTCAAATGGTACAATGAATACCCATGAAGCAAACACCACAGAGACAGAGATTGATGATTCTGTGGGTGCAAATGTAATACCTCAATTTGTGTGTTGAATTTTTAAAAGTTAGACATTTCCTGCTAAAGGAGGTGGACCAAGGACAAGTGTGGTGTGAATGTAATTGCATATTTTATTCGAGGGAAATAAATAAAATGATTGTGTATTTTGACCAAGTATGAGAATTAGAGATCATCAAGCAAATCCATGAGGATGGATAAGGCAACAAATCCCTCAAAACCTTCAAAATCCTTGAAAGAAATTAATTTAGATTCTGAGGAGGAATCTAAATTTCCCCAATGAAGAGGAAAGTAGTTGGGAAGAGGTGGAAAAAAGCTGGAAAAGCTGAGGAAAAGCATAAAACAGCTTTAAAGAGTCCCAAATGGGAAGCCTAGGCTAAACAGGAAAGAAAGCATCCTGATATTCTGGACGCAGAATTAGAAACATGCTTTGGGGAAATATGAGCTAACAAGCCTCCTAGGCGACTGCAGGTCGATTCGTTCTAGGAGGTGATTCGGTACCGGGGGGTAACCGAAAGATGTTGTTATGATTCTAAGGTTGGGAGGTTGGTCAAGTGCAATTGTGGTATGTTTTTAAATTCTGGTTATTTTGTCTTATGATAGTATGAATTGGCTACATATAAAATCAAATTTAATAGTGTGATTGATTTTAGTACTACATTTACCCGAATCCATCCTAAGGCTTTCACCTTCCAGATTCTGGTTAGTTGTAGACCATAAATCCATAGAATAGAAACCCCAGAAACTCTAAACCTAGGTCGGTTTAAATCTGAGGTTACTTAGTTTCTACAGATAATTAAAACTATCTCGTTTCATGTAGATACAAATGTGATATTTCATGCTCATATGGATGCTAGAAAATATTGTAGTAGAACTAAAAGGTTACATGGTATCAATGTACTAAAATAAAGGCTTTAGAAAATGAAATTCGAAAATTTTCTATAGGACTAAGTACTTCTACTCTATAGAAATTTCATAGCATTTATATGTTTAGATATTGAAATTCTAAATCTACTTTCAACATTGAACCAATTACCATAACAAAAGATTTTACACTATAGTGAGGAGTCGTTATTAAAACGCTACGGAGTATATATAGTCCTACCTCCAAAGATCAATAAAATATAAGAGGAGCGCACTACAAATATAACAATACACATATATGATTGTATTTCCAAATAAATGTAAGAGCCGTGGGTACCATCGTGACTTATTGAAGTCCACGATTTTAAAAGAGTAATTTGGTGAGTAACATATAGGTGTATATACTATATGTCTATGCAAAATATAACGCACGGTCAAACTAGGTTAATTCATAATGACGACTCCACTGTCATACAGTGGGCTTATTCCAAATTTAAGCCTCGAATCGTACCTCTTTAATTATCCACGGCAGTTAGGGTTTTGGTGAAATATGATATGAGATTAACGATTTTAACAACGACAGTATCTCTCAACCATATAGTATAAACCGGCATATAAATACCTACCCATCGTATTGATTTTATGCACATTACGATGTTAAACGAGGAGAGGTCACATACATAACCAGAAAAAAAAAGTTTTGCATACATAGTAACTAAACATTTGGAACACCGCAGAGATAAACTGGACTGCGTAAACGCCCGAACGGCATAGAGGCACGGGATGACAAAGTATCCAGGCGTGCCACCGTGCTAGTTACGGGGAATGAGACTGCAAACAGTTAGAAACCACAGAATATAATGAGGCGTATTCGGGTTAAGAGAGAAAATTACCAATGGAGTGATTCGGCTTTTCCCCTGGCACAGTTGCGAAGGCCAGAGTGCCATCGACAGCGAAATAGTCGACCCAGTTTAAGACAAATGACCAGAACGCTATCTTGACTTAGCTAGATGAACAAAGCCTATACATGTCGCCACAAAATCAGTGATGACAGTGAGCATTGGATCTAGGATAACCCTAGATCTAGAAAACAGATACCAATAAAAATAAATGTGTAACATATGACTGAGCCGGTGAGCAAGCCGAAAGTAGGGCTCTCCCTCGACCGGTTTCAACCGAGAAATAACAAAACAAAACATATCATGAGTAGTTAACACAATATAACACGATAGTACGGTAACCAGGCGAAGGCCATCACCTTGGAGAAATAAGAAACCTGAGATCAGGCGCTGGGGCGAAGGATAGCAAGTAGAGTAGGGTTTGGTGGGTCGATCGGAGGAAACCATTTTCTGGGTGTTAAACATTTCGATGCCGCTGAGCGCGGCCCAGAAACCCCGAGACCTGCCCTCTCTGCACAAGAAATTCATCAACGATTCAGATGCTGCAGAAATTAAAAATATCAAAAAAAAAAAAAACAAATGAATTGCAGAATATAAAGAACTACCGAATGCTACGCATGAGCTATCATGCCTGTATCCGGAATTAGTATTCCTGTATCCGACCCCATTGCAAGATTTGTTCCCTCATTGAACGGGTTGGTAATAAAACCCCATCATCCAATCCCGAATGCAACTCAACGGAAAACAGAGCGAGATAAATAGACGATAAGACGCGAAGGGAGAACTGTGTGTAGACCGCCAAGGTCAGTGAAAGGGTATGAAAAACCCTAATTGCACTGCCCTAGATGGCAGAGAATCCCAAAGTCGATTTAGGAAATCACTCGGCTCATCGACAGCGCGGTACCTGGTGAAGTGGAAGAGTTGCAAACTCTGTATTGAACTGCAGTAGTCTGGCCGCAAGGTACTGAGCCGAGCAGGAGTACAACGACAACGCAGCACATAGTATATTAGCGGGGACATAAATATGTAAATGTCTGTGTCGGGTATGCCAACTCCTGCTTGAGATGTCGTCCCTGCGCCACAAACCATCAAACAAACGTATTGAATCTCACAAAATAAATCGAAATCATGCTAAATCGACAATGTGAATAGCAAATACATAGCTGGAATGATCATTGCAGGCGGTGACGTGCATCCGGGTATAAACTAAGAGTTAACACGGCGGAAAAAAAAAAAAAAACAATTCTAAACTAAAATCACGTAACAGGACCTTTAGAATAGGAGTAGGGTATCCAGGAATAAGTACAATTGACTACGCGTGATGAATAATCGAAGTACTGTCATGCCCACCCACCAACCGCGTTGACGTGGCGTAACCAACAGACGAGACTCTGTTATGCACACCCAAGGTCTCGACGCCGTGAAATCCTGGGCATACGCAGCCATGATAACGTGCCATTGTGACAGTCAAATGGGGTTCGTAAAATAGAAATCTATTATGTATAAGACAGGTGGGGTACGAATTTAGTCATATTGTTAAGTGGAATAGTGATACGATTAAAGCTAAATACTAAAAGAAGTTTATTATAATCATATATAGATGGCCGCATTCGATTCAACATTTGTGGAATGGTTTAGATATATATATGTAATATATATATATATATATATATCAACATTATTAACAAAGGTTTATATATATGTGATATGTATATAATGACATGTATATATATATATGTGGTTAATAAAGGTTTAGATATATATATGTGGTATATATATATAATGACATATATATATATGTGTGGTTAAAAAAGGTTTAGATATCTATGAAGGGTATATATATATAATGACATATATATAGATGCGAATGAAAGATGTGAACAAGAGGGGTATTATCTCTATATACAAGTGGAGCCATAATTATATGTGTGTAATTTATAGGAGCTCCAAAAAAATTTATGGGCTGATTATTGGAAAATATGTACGTGCTTATAGTCTATGATTTTATTAAGTCTAAAAACAAAAACACATTGCATGATAATGTCAGGAGGCATGGAAGTTAGGTATATACGTATATTTGGTTGAAGGAAAAATTAAAGGGAAAGTTACTGTTTTAAGAAATAGAGATGCTAGAAGGTTAGAGGAAACTCAATCAAAAGGAAATGGAAGTTAAAAGGTTGAACTCCTTATTCAAATAACTAGGTGAATGGGGGAGAAAAATCCTCATATATCGGGTAATGTAGAAAAAAAAAAAAAAAATCCTTAAACTGGAGGTGTTACAGTAAATGGTATCATGATGATTGTAATAGCTTATAGCTAGTTATGTTTCGTTTAATATTATTTTTATATGTAAATTTTATGACAATGGTCAAGGGATGGACTCCCTTATAACCATTGAGTGAGGGGTAACAACCCTCACGAGCGTTTAATAATAAAATTAAACGTTTGCTGGTTTTCACCCTACGGGGTTTCCAGGGTATATCGGTGTCTATTTATGTGATTGTTCATTGTGTCGTTTTGATGATGTTAATTTCTTTCATGATATGACGTTGATATTATCAATTAGGTGATATACTAATTGAATTAAAATGATCATGGGATCGATGCATAGTTATAGCAGGAAATTTAAATTAATATGCTACAACAAGGACAATTAATGGTTGTGTAACTCACTATGATTTTTGTTAAATATTTCTCTAAGTGATGATAATGGGTATTTAAATGGTTAATGTAGAAATATATAAAGAAATTTATAAGGTTACACATTCGTAAATGTTGAAAAAAAGTCCTAACTCCATGCATTTTTCCTGCGAGGTTATCGGGGTATGTTACAAATGGTATCAGAGCAAAAGGTTGCAACACTGGTGCCTTTTGAGAATCATTATGAAAAGAAGAAGTATAGGTATGATGCTAGTGGGCATCATCTCAGGTATGACTTTAATTAAACCTGTAGTATACTACAATTAACATGAGATGCATGTTGCATGATTAATGACTGCATGAAAGGGTAGACAGTTATAATGTTTCTTTAAAAGTTGTGCTCATGAAATTTGAATATGGATGTGGATAAAAGACAATAAAACTTCTATTGTACCTATGAACCATCTTGAGCACTCACTGTTTATATTTCAGATTAATTACCAACCTTTGCATGCATAATATGAGAAAAATGATTATGGTGCATAAGAAAAAAGAATGGAAAAACATGGCTAAATTTATCATGCACTACCTATAAATAATGAATACACGTATGGTTGGTGTGATAACTAAATAATATAGAAGTTGGGTTTGACCCTGAAGAGGACAATGGAATGTGGAAAACAATATATATATATATATATATATATATTTGAACGAAACTCTTTAGTTGTTAAAAATAAGCAACGAGTGAAATAGAACTCACATAGTGAACTTAAATTCAATGAAAAAATCATAGTAGCATAATTGTGGGTTCTCTTTCTTCATTTAGATTTGTAGAGGAAAGTTTGCATTCAATGTGTTCGACAAAAAGTGGTAATTGAGATCCACGGTTTTGTATTTTAAATAATTTCATCCGTGGAAGTTTTGGATATGATTAATCTTTAATATCAAGGGGTTTTCATACCTTGAGATCATGTAACCCCCATGGTGATTCCAAGAAAAAGTTATGTTTAGAAATGGATCCATAATTTGGTCAAATTTCCTGATTAGACGCTGTTGTAGGGATTGTTGGTTCTGTTATTAGCAGAAATTTTACCATTGATGATATTAATATGATTCACGATATTCTAGAAATTCTAGTTTTATTATGTCTATGATAGTATAAACACATTTATGGAAACTTATTTCATCTCTGCTAACTAGTCCCTCAATGGCAGTATATTGTATGCTTGCCAACTATTTGGAAGAATGCCTTATCCACCATAGATTGCATGCTTGCAAATTGTTGTTAAAATTCCTCAATGGATGTAGATTGCATGCTTGAAAATTGTTTGATGGAATGTCGAATTGGTTGTAGATTGCATGCTTGCACACTATTTCAAAAAAAATCTACAGTGGTTGTAGATTTCATGATTGCAAATTATTTTCCCAAAATTTCTCAATGGTTTTCGCTTATATGGTTGCAAGCTAATGGTAAGCGAAGAAAAAAGAAGAATCACATTTTGTGTCCTAGTGTTCAATGGAACTGTTATTTCTCTACAATATTGATGGTTGCTAAGGTGAGACCTTAAATAAAGTATCATGCTATGGCATGCAACATATGTTAATGTATTTTTTCTAAGCTACATGATTATTATTATTATTATGTGGAAATTTTGAATGTATACCACCTATATTACATGTGATGAATTGTTGTCAATGTGCTTTGAAAAATTGTGGACCCCATGTTGTGGGTCAAGTATAGATGCATGGTGTACATAAATATTCCTTTGCCTTAATGATAATATGCAATGGAAAATTATGTAAATTACAGTGGATTTGTAGACATTAAATATTTTTAGACATTGAATTTTTATTGGATTCAATGGCTATGGAAGCCATGATGACGCTGATCTAATGATGTAATATTTTATTTTAATATTGAGTTAATGAATACATTGTTTGGGGTATTCATGAAATAACTCTAGAGTTTTAGAAGACTTCTTGCTAGCTTATGGAAAGATATTGGTGGTTAAGTTCAACATGGACCTTCCCTAAAAGTCTCCTAAAAATCCCTAGGAGAAAATAATAAAGAGGAAATATTAACATAATGGGAGAGAAAGATTATGTTAATGACTTAGTTGGAGATAAATACTAAGTGGGGTAAAATAAAGCATAGCGGGAGAGAAATGCATGCTTTAAAGAAAAAGAAGAGTATCTTTTTCGAAAAATATAAAACAAAAAGGCCTAGGCAGAAAGGTTGGCGGACCTTAAAGCAGGACGCTGCTAAAAATCTGCTGGGAAGAAATCACCAAGGAATCAATGAGGTTGTTGATTCTAGTGGCAAGTAAATCTTAGCTCGGTGGGTAACTATTGGAGATAGTTCACGGTTGGGTGGAATATGCTGAGTTTCTCAATAATTCCCAGAAATTAACTAAGGTTAGATGAAATTTTGTCTATGTTATGTTACAAATTTTCAAATTATCTAAAGATGTTTGATGTTACAATAGACTGTAAATTTCATGTCTCAAAGTTGTTGCATGTGCTATATTTTTGCATGCATGATATATTAAATTATCTTAGCAACAATTTTGATGAAATAGGTTGTGTTTTTATGAGAAAATGAACATGTCATAAATGACTGATCTATATGCATGCATAGAGGAAATTAATTGAAATATATAGGCGACTGAAATAAATCATGTTAGATAAAATAATGATTTATTGAACTTTAAATTCCTAACATATGAGAGGAACATGGCTGGAGATTAATGACATGAGTTTGAATTTGAATGAAATTACTATGGGAGAGAAAGACAGTAATTTGCAAATGAAATGGTTGGAGATAAATACCGTGAGTTTGAATTGGATTGAAATTATTGTCGGAGAGAAAGACAATAATTTGCAAAAACACTAGTGGGAGAGAAAGACTAGTGTACCTCCTAAATAAAATGCAATGTGCACTTTATAGAGTTTTTCTTATCATTTTGATGATTAAAGGGCTAAGTGCTCCTTGAGTTTTTGTGAAAGTATTATGTCTTAAGTATTATTTTACATTTTCTAAATAGTTGGAAATGAAAATTAAAGGTTAATGTTCCAACAAGAGAAGAACATCGAGGACGATGTTCTCTTTAAGGGGGGGAGTTTGTAATATCCCTCGCATAAGCCACCATAAAAACTCTCATAAACTGAGGGTTATTAAATAATTAAATATTATTAATTATTATATTGATATTAAATGAAGAATATTCTTGTAATTGTTGATTATAAGAATATTGGAAGAATTATTTCTTAATTATTTTATTTATAATAATTTACATTCTTCTATGGAAATAAATTATATTTCCAAGTTGGTATATTTTATGAGTGTTGGAGATAATGAGTAATAGATTTGGAAAAATTATGGATAAGTCATATTTTTCTCAAAAGGAAAAAACAAATATAGATTTAAAAATAAAAGCATGAGAGATTTATGGATTGCTTTTGTGAGTTAGAAAAACTAGAATGCTTTTATGATTTAGAAAATATGGAATTCTTTTATGATTTAGAAAAAAGTTGGAATAATTTTATGATTTATAAAATCTATTCCATTTTAATTAATTCTATTTTTATTATAAGCCTATGAGAGAAATAGAAGAGGGGAATGGGAGAATACATGGAGAATGGAGTCAAGGAAGAGGAAGAGAGTATTTCAAGCATGCATCAAGAGATGAGTAACCATATTCTTTGAAAATATATTTGTTTGCATATGGACCATGATTATATAATCATTGAATTTATTTGCAATAAAAATTTCAGTGTATTAAAAGCTAGATCTACACTTATTTATGCATTATTTTGATAAAACCCCAGGGGGATCTTGTTTAGAAGGCTGAGTAGTTCTAGATATGGTATGGATCTGATGTTTCAGCTATATATCAGTTTTAGATCTGAATATTAACCTACAGCAGCTGAAGCTCCTCATATAAAATGATGTCAAGTCTTTCTACAGCTTTTCCAATTGTTTCTGCTATTATTTTTGAAGGATTCTTGCTCTTGCTTCAAGTAAATCCAATGCTTCTACAAAGGAACTTGATTATAGATCTGATTTCTTGATGCCATACTATAACATGAGTCTAATGGCTGATTTCCAGTGTCTTCCAGCAGAAACTGCACAATTCCTGAAGGAGGGTTTCTCTATTTACCAGCTCTCTCCTTTAGATAATTTTCAGCTAGTGTTGATTGTGGGAGATCTGTTTAAACCCTCTAAACTCATTTATTTTTGCTGAAAATCTACTTGGAGGTCCCACATAGCCTAAAATAATAGAAACCAGCCCTATTCTGCGTTATTTTCACACTGGCTTTCTTATACAACGTCCTCTTTGAGCCTATTGCAGATTTTCCTAAGAGTGGAATTTCCCGCTTCTTCCTTAGTTGGTTTTTGCTTCTCTTTTGGATCCGTTGTTTAGATATGTAGATCTAAGGTTCCTAATAGAAAAAAACTCTAAGAGGAGTGTGTTATTCCCACACTTTCTGTGTTTCAGCATTCTTCTATAGACGAAGTCTGGAATGGGCCAGGAAGCGTCTGGATTTCACCCTTCCTTGTGAAGGTGATGCATCCAGTAAATGTCGTACCAGTCTATCTCTAGTTTAGATATATTGGTGTAATTCCATATTGTTGTGATTCCATAGTTGAATATCTTAAGATATTCCCTACTGAACCTCATTTTTCCGAATTGGAATATTACATAATTATATGCAAGGAAATAATTATTATGTTAAAACTCTTTAAAATGAATAGAAGAGAAAAATATATCCTTGTATGCATTATTGCATTAGATTCTTGAAGAGAAAAAAGGGTAATCACATGCTTTATTATGTAATATTATTCAGAGAAACATGTATGCTTGTATGCATGTGAAAAATATAGTTTTGAGTATTAGATTTCTAGAGAAAACTAAGAGGAAATCACATAATATTTATTGTGTTAGCCCTCTTTTGGGAAAAATAATATGTATTTTGCAAACCTAAAGGGATTAGCTATGGTATTAGCTTTATCTTGGGAGAATATTATGCATAGTTATTGGTTATATCTTTTGGATGAGAGGGAAATGTCACTTTGCATGCATGAAATAATAAGTGGTATGCGTTTGACCCTTGGAAAATAAATGTGTTTATTTTTCCATGAAATATTTATTTAGTTTCTTTTGGAAAGAAATATATGTTTTACATGCAGGAAGAACAAGATATGTTATTGCATGCACAAAACTATAACTTGTATGTTAACTTTGTTTGAAATAGATTTGGCATTACATAATAACCATTATGAATAGATCTTGGGTGGAAAATATGTTTTTGGAAAAGAACATGTATTCACATGCATAAGTATAACATCTATTGCATTAATCCATATTGAAAAGAAAACATACGAGTAGGCGAAAAGAGAAATTGCTTGTTGGGATAGTTATCTTGAAAATCTTGTTATGCATTTGCGTGCACAGTATTATTATATAGTATGTTAGCTTTCTTTTGGAAATGATATGAAAGTGCATGCAATATTTTCTTAGTGTTTGGTGGAAAGAGGATGCTTGATAGTGATTTATTTGTTACTAATGCATGTGAAATGATGTTAAATAAGGAAACTAATGTCAATGTGGTTATGTTTTATACATGCATATAAATATTTGTTGAAGTGTCACAAATAGAGATTGATTATTGGTTTATTAATATTTTATCTAATCATGATATCAAGTGTGCTGACGACAGCAATGGTAGGAAAGAAGGATGACTTGAGAAAATGAAATTTGAAGTTTAACATTGTTGGTCCATGCAGGTTTAGTAGTTCCAATTGCACAATGATCCCCTGAAGGAAGCAGTCTGACTACAAAGACAGAGATTGATGATTCGTGGGTAAATGGTATCATGATGATTGTAATAGCTTATAGCTAGTTATGTTTCGTTTAAAATTATTTTTATATGTAAATTTTATGACAATGGTCAAGGGATGGACTCCCTTATAACCATTGAGTGAGGGGTAACAACCCTCACGAGCGTTTAATAATAAAATTAAACGTTTGCTGGTTTTCACCCTACGGGGTTTCCATGGTATATTGGTGTCTATTTATGTGATTGTGCATTGTGTCATTTTGATGATGTTAGTTTCTTTCATGATATGACGTTGATATTATCAATTAGGTGATCTACTAATTGAATTAAAATGATCATGGGATCGATGCATGGTTATAGCAGGAAATTTAAGTTAATATACTACAACAAGGACAATTAATGGTTGTGTAACTCACTATGATTTTTGCTAAATATTTCTCTAAGTGATGATAATGGGTATTTAAATGGTTAATGTAGAAATATATAAAGAAATTTATAAGGTTACACATTCGTAAATGTTGAAAAAAAGTCCTAACTCCATGCATTTTTCCTGCGAGGTTATCGGGGTATGTTACAACCATTTATTTATATTACAATTTTCACATATATATAAATTTAAAATTAATTTAATTTTACAAATATTATCATTATTTATGATATATATCTATAATTATTTATAATATATTTCTTCACATTTTGAATCAATAAAGTTGTTTGGTTCTGAAGTAACATGCCAATATAGAAACTACCTCGTGCATAAATTCTGGCAAAATAACGGGGATATATGGGAGCTGAAGGCAATGCCGAGTAGGGAAATTGGCAGTGTACGTTGAATAATTGATTTTGGATACATTTTCTATAGATAAACAATAGCTACACCATGCAGAAAACAAGCTGCAGAGGGAAGGCAGGCCTTGCCTTTATGCTTGCTTGTGAGTGCCTGAACCTCCTTTACAGCGTGGCTTTTATGAAGAAATGTATTTTTACCTAAATAAAAATCTTTTTACAGTTCCGTGATTGAACTTCCTGTGATGCAACTACTGCAGCTATCTTACCCCTGTTGTCTATGCATAGTAAACCAGCTACAACTTGAATGTCCGTTAAGTAGATTTTGTTTAACACATTTCATTATCTGACTGCCCCTTTCAATAAATCTTTAATATTTTTGTCAGCTCCATAATGAAATAAAAGTTTAATAAATCTTTATTATTTATGCTCTTTTATTAATAATTGTATTATTCTATGCAAAGTGAAATCAATCATTACATTTATTTAGATGCAATGGGAGAAGAAACTTATCATTTTTAATTATAAATTAAAATTGCATTATTATTTTTTCAATAAATAAATTTTAATTTATATTAATAAATAAATGATTATTTTGTCTTTGCAATTAATTTGGATTTAGAATCAAATTAATTTAATTGAAATATATAAAATATTTCAATCATATTTTATTTGATTTTTCATTTTTAATTTATCAAAAAATTTATATTTAGTTTTCATATGCATTTTTATATGGAATACTATTAAAATTGTTGTTTTTAATTGGAATAATAATTTTTAATTTCTTTCGTTTAGAATAAAATGTCTAACTATAGAGTATAAGAGCTTTTAATTTCATGTCTAATTCCAAAAAAATTCAAGTGTAGAATGTCTACAAACTTTGTCTTCCAACTTTAGAATATTCATGGGCTTGATTAGCCATGGTTTTGAGAGAAGGATTTCCAATCTCTTGATTCCAATTATAAGATGTCTAACCATGTTTAAGTAGAGAATGTTCACAATCTCTTACGTTGTTTCCAATTATAAAATGTCTAACCATGTTTAAGTAGAGGATGTTCACAATCTCTTACCTCTTATTATAAAATGCCTATGGAATCAGTCTTGGGAATCAAAAGATGTGGAGAATCAAGAATCCCTACATTTTATGATATTAAAAAAAAAAAAAAACCAAAATAATGAAGTGTAATAACCATATTTTTGAGAAAACAAAATAATAAAGTGCACTGATCATATTTTTTATTAATAAGCTTTCTACCATCCACAACAAACATTAAATTATAACCTATGTAACATTCTTCATTATTTTCATTAATATTATTTTTCATTATTTTAGTTATATTAGTTAATATTATAATAACAATTTTCTAACTTGAATAGATCATTTTTTTCGCTAGGAGATCACACCTGGCCTAGCCACACCAAGTATTAACATAATGGTGCTTTAACAATAAACTATATCACCATCTATTCTAAAATCTACACCAAGTAAACTATCATAATATTTAAATAAATTTTACATAAAATAAATAATTTAAATTTAAATTTAAATTAAATATTTATAATAATAAAAAAAAAATTATTTATATTTTTGAAAATATAAATATAATCACTATAACTAATAAAATTGCTATACATTACTATTCCTTATTTTTCAAAATTCTTCAAAAATGCCGAGTTAAAAGGTGCACTATTTAAATTCAAATGTAAACGTTACATGTAAAAACTAGATTTTTAAAAATGAAAAATGTAAGTTAAATTTAAGCTATTAATTAAATATCTAAGTTAAATTAAATTTAACCTAAAAATATATATTTATTTGCAGTTAGATTATAATGGCTATCCTGAATCGGGGGATTGATTTTGAATTCACCGACAGCACCAGAGACCCTCGAATCTTAACAATAATTCTCATACACGGTGAATTGGGGTTGAATTGTGGTCGTCACCTTTCGATCATTTCGAAAAGTTGAGTTTAAATTTTCTTTTTGATTTTACTCCAACGGCTAGAGATCGTGGAGGAAAAGAGATTATATATATAGAACACTAAAGTTAATCTGATCAGATTCGTTTGAGACAGTTCCTCTGTTATTTATTCTGGTTGATCTCTCCCAATTTGTTTATTGGGGAGTTCAGTGGAGCGGAGCACTCAATGTTGGTGGTTTTGTTGTGTGTGTTTTTTTAGGTTTTTGTTATGGGGTTTGTGTTTGGATTGTAATTTTGTGTTTGTGTTTCTTTGTTGGTGGTTTTGTTTTGTGTTTTTTAGGTTTTTGTTGTGGGGTTTGTGTTTGGATTGTAGTTCTGTGTTTGTGTTTCTATGCATGCATGCTTTCTTGCTTGTGAGTATTGTTCTGTGATTGATGGATTCATGAGTCCGTGTTTTGTGTCATCTTTATGTATGTGAACACTGATAGAGACCAGGAAACAATGGAAGTGGAAGCAGTGCATGACGCTGAGTGAGTACTGCAATTTAATTAATGTTTTATATTTGTTTCCATCCTCTCCCATATTCTGAGCAAAGCTATTAAAAGATCTCTCCTTTTTTCATATTCTCAAAGCAAATAATAAACAAGCTGATATCTTAGCTAACAAAGCTTGCAGTAGACCTGTCAGTCAGCTATTCTACCAAGATGGCACATCATTTTCTCCTTTGCCATGATATCTATCTCTACCTCAATATCCGACTGCATGATTCTCTTCAAGATCCTATCAGCGCAAGCAAGATCTCCCCATACCATCTGTGATGCCTTACCCGTGACCTTATCCCCTCGTGAAGCTCGCCCCATGTCTTCTACCTTCCGGCCCCTCGTGCCTCTCTTATTTATATGCCCTCTCTCCTCGGTATGCCTCATCAATCCTGCATATGTGATTGCACTGCACCCTGCATTCCCCTCCTCTCTCTTTCTTTGGTATGACAACGTCCTTGTTCTTCCAGGACAAACCTGCGAGCGATTGTTTGCAGTGGTTTCCCTAGTCTCCCCTGTCCCCGTTGCTTCTCCGCTACCTGATATATCTTGTGATAGTCTCGACCTCCCTTCTGTGCCCCCCCCTATGTCGCTCAGAGAATTTAACTTATTTACTGCCTCTTCGGCACTATTTTCCTACAACCCCGGCCTCTCCGTGCACCCACTCAGCTTATTAATTCATCTACTGAACGTTGCTCGATCCACTGCCCAGACCTCTGGTGCCAACATGATAAGAGAAAATGTCTTCCATTGTGTATACCTTCAAGCAGAAATGGCATTGATTCGTGGTTAGTTGAAGATCATGGAAGAAAAACGTCAAGTGGATATTGCCTTCCTCCAACAACAGGCACAATCCTGTCAGCAACAGCTATTGAACGCCTCAAATCACTGTGCTCACATGGAAGAATCCCTCCAAATCTTGAAATACATGCTAGACAAATGTTCTGCTCCAAGTTCCAGCTCAAACAATGTAGAAACTACCAATCCAGATGATAATCAAGACAACACCGATGCTTCAATTGACCGACCAATCAACATTGATTAATCCTTATTCATCCTCTTTCTCTTTTGTTCATGTCTTTTAAATTTGCACTCATGCTTTCGCAGTTTGTTAGAATATATCATGAATCTATAATGCAGTATAGTACTAATAGTTGCCACAATGGAGGCTCGTTATTTTGTCATTTTACCCCTCCATGAGTCTCCTCTCCATCATTAAAATGTAACAGGGACTTCTCCCTATCTTTTTTTTTTTCAGATATAATATAGCAACAAACTCAATGAAAAAAAAAAACAACAACTTAGCTAAATAAATTAACCTTTCATTCTAAAATAAATGATTATCGTGAAAGAAAACCATTTATTTGTATTACAATTTTCATATATAAATTTGAAATTTATTTTAATTTTTCAAATATTATCATTATTTATGATATATATCTATCATTATTTTTTATAATATATTTCTTCACATTTTGAATCGATAAAGTTGTTGGGTTCTGAAGTAACATGCCAATATAGCAACTACATCGTGCATAAATTCTCGCAAAATAACGGGGATATATGGGAGCTGAGGGTAATGCCGAGTAAAGAAATTGGCAGTGTACGTTGAAAAATTGATTTTGGATACATTTTCTATGGATAGACGATAGCTACACCATGCAGGAAACAAGCTGCAGAGGGAAGGCAAGGCCTTGCCTTAGAAAGGGTTATGCTTTCTTGTGAGTGCCCGAACCTCCTTTACAGCATGGATTTTATGAAGAAATATATTTTTACTAATGCAGCTCCGTGATTGAACTTCCTGTGATGCAACTAATGCAGATATCTTTACCCCTGTTGTCTATGCGGAGTAAACCAGCTACAACTTGACTGTTCGTTAAGTAGATTTTGTTTAACGCATTTCATTATTTTACTGCCCTTAAATAAATTTTTAATATTTTTGTCACCTCCATAAAGAAATAAAAGTTTAAAAAAATTTTAGTATTTATTTTCTTTTATAAATAATTGCATTATTCTATGCAAAGTGAAATCAATGGTTACATTTATTTAGATGCAACGGGAGAATAAAATTATTATAGATAATTATAAATTAAAATTGGATTATTATTATTTTTAATAAATAAATTTTAATTTATATTAATAAATATATGATTATTTTGTCTTTGCAATTAATTTGGATTTAGAACCAAATTAATCAATGGTTACATTTATTTAGATGCAATGGGAGAAGAAACTTATCATAGGTAATTATAAATTAAAATTGGATGATTATTATTTTTAATAAATAAATTTTAATTTATATTAATAAATATATGATTATTTTGTATTTAGAATTAAATTAATTCAATTGAAATATATTAAAGATTTTAATCATATTTTATTTGATTTTTCATTTTTAATTTATAAAAAAATTATATTTAATTTTCATATGCATTTTTATATGGAATACTATTAAAATTGTTGTTTTTAATTGGAATAATAATTTTTAATCTCTTTCTTTTAGAATAAAATGTCTAACTATAGAGTATAAGAGCTTTTAATTTCATGTCTAATTCCAAAAAAATTCAATTGTAGAATGTCTACAAACTTTGTCTTCCAACTATAGAATATTCATGGGCTTTATTAGCCATGGTTTTGAGAGAAGGATTTCCAATCTCTTGTTTCCAATTATAAAATGTCTAACCATGTTTAAGTAGAGAATGTTCACAATCTCTTACCTCTTATTATAAAATTCCTATGGAATTAGTCTTGGGAATCAAAAGATATGGAGAATCAAGAATCCCAACATTTTATGATATTAAAAAAAAAAAAACCAAAATAATGAAGTGTAATAATCATATTTTTGAAAAAACAAAATAATAAAGTGTAGTGATCATATTTTTTTATTAATAAGCTTTCTACCATCCACAACAAACATTAAATTATAATCTATGTAGCATTTTTCATTATTTTCATTAATATTATTTTTCATTATTTTAGTTATATTAGTTCATATTATAATAACAATTCTCTAACTTCAATAGATCATTTTTTTCACTCAGGGGATCACACCTGACCTAGCCACACCAAGTATTAACATAATTGGAGTTTATTTTGAAAACATAACTTTCACAACACATGGTGCTTTAACAATAAACTATATCACCATTTATTCTAAAATCTACACCAAGTAAACTATCATAATATCTCAACCTGAATTCCTGAAATGATGAAAGCCCTCTCTTGGAATTGTAGGGGACTAGGGCATCCCTCTAAAAACACCGCTCTGAGATACCTTCTTAATCAAGAAAAGCCTGACATAATTCTCCTTAAAGAAACTAAACAAGGATAAAGAGACATGGGGAAAATTATAAATAAAATGAAGAATTAGATGGGCACCGTGGTGGAATCCAAAGGTGCCTTTGGAGGAATTCCTACAATTTGGAATCAGAATTCTTGGAAACAACTGGATGTCACCAAGACCAAGGACTGGATCAAATTCAATTCCTGTATTGGCAAGAGAATATCAGGTAATCGTTACAATATATATGGACCAAATCATTGCAAAGATAATATGTGTTGGAGCACCATGAAATAGCATTTATAGACAAAAGAAGGGCAATATAAAATACCCATTGACGGGGACCTTAACTCTGACTATGCATGCCAATGAATTAAATAGGTGTAGAAGCCACATTGACCAAGAGGCCAACTAGAAACAATTATACAAAAATCATGATCTGGTAGATATCATCCCCAAAAACTGAATATTCACCTGGAGCAATCGAATAATTGGAGCTGGGAACATAATGGAAAGGTTGGACCCTTTTATTGTGGTTGTTCCTCTTGTCTCTCATTGCTCTGTTGCATCCTCCAGTATCCTCTCTTACTCTGCCTCTGATCATTACCCTACCACCCTCACCTTAGGAGATCAGTCCTCCCTTCCCTTTTAGATTCAATCTGTTGTGGAGTGATATCCCTGAAGCCAGAAAGATCATGCTTACCCCTTGGTTGCAGCACATTGTGGGCTCCCCAATGCACATTTGGGAAACAAAGTTGAAGAAGGTGCGTATGGCACTTAAAGATTGGGAAAAACTTAACTATAGGGAATCGGAAAAAGTCAGAAATGAAATCAAAGGGAAGGTGGAAGCAGTGCAAACTGACATCGACATTCATGGAGTGAGCCAAGAGAAGCATGAGTAGGAAAAATAACTATACTGGAACTTGTATAAAGCATACAGGAAAGAAGAGGAAAAATGAAGGCTCAAATCAATAAATCTTTGGTTGCAGGCTGGTGATAAAAAAACCTCTTTCTTCTATAAATAAGCTACGATAAGAAATTCAAGAAACAATAGCTCATCCATTATTGATGATGAAGGAACGGTGCATATTGATCAGGAAGCTATCAAGGTAGCTGTTAACAGCCATTATAAAAATATTATCACTGAAACAATTGTGTCGCAGGATTATAGTGATTTCTTGACCTACATGCCCAAACTGATCACGAATGAGATCAACACATCCTTCACCAAGGAAATAGAGGAGGATGAAATCCTCAATGCTATTTGGACACTCCATCCCGACAGGTCTCTAGGCCTGGATGGATTTTCCATAAGTTTTTTCTGGACCTTTTGGGAAGTTATTAAAAAGGACCTTATTAAAATGATCCTTTGGGTTCAAATAAAGAAGAATATTGGTGGCTATACAAACTCAACCTTTCTCGCCCTTATACCCAAAGAGAGCCGTCCCTCTTCATTCTCCAGATTTAGACCTATTTCCCTTGGAAAGTCTTCGTACAAAATCATTACTAAACTCCTTTCCACCCACCTCAAACCCCATCTCCCAAACCTCATTTTTGAAAATAAAGGGGGCTGCATATACCAAAGAAAAATCTCAGAATCTATCCTTTTGGTCCAAGAAGCCATTCACTCGAGTATGATGAGATTAGAGAAAGGATTCATCCTGAAAATTGACCTTGCCAATTCATTTTATAGAGTGAGACATTCCTTCCTCCTCTCCGTCCTTCAGAAAGTGGGATTTCAAGTAGATTTCATATCTCTCATCAACGCTTGCATCTCCAATCCTTGGATCACCCCCTTAGTCAATGGAAGGCCTGGGAAATTCTTTCGATATTCTCATGGCCTCAGAGAAGGCTGCCCTCTATCTCCCTTCCTCTTTATCCTCACGGCAGAGTCCTTCAAGAGGGCCTTGGATCGCAAGCACGGAGTTGGTCTCATCACTGGTATCAAGTTTTGCAACATAGCCAAGAATATGAATCACTCTCAATTTGTGGATGTCACCCTCTTGATGGGTGGAGCCACCTGAATTATTGCTCAGAGATTCAAGTCACTTCTTTATAAATCTATGCTATTTTAAGGATGGAAGATTAACTATCATAAAAGCTGTATCTATGGGTGGAGTGCTACAATCAACACCATCCACAGTATTGCTCAGATCTTTCGAGTCTCCTACAAGTGGAATTAGACCCACTTTAATTATCTTGGGATGCCTATGAGTGTTGGAAATTTGAAGACAGAAGTTTGGAACATCACCATTGATAAAGTGAAAAAGAGAGTTCAACAATGGGGATCTTCCTGGCTCAATTTGGTCGGGCGCTTATGGGTCCCTTCTTAAAGGTCAGTTGCCCACTCCTCGGTGGCCCATATAGAAGCTTGTATGGAAATATGAAGCCCTCCCAAAGGTAAAAATGTTCATCTGGATACTGCTCAAAGCTAAGACATTTACTTCTGATAATTTAAAAAAAAAGAGGCATTCTTGGTCCTTCTAGATGCCCCCTTTGTCAAAACGAAGAAGAAACAACTTTCCATATTTTTGTGAGGTGTTCCTTTGCCAACTATAGTTGGAATGACCTTGCCAACTCTCCTAGATTACCTAGAAGCCATCACAAGCCATCTCGGTTATAACTAACTGGAAAAAGGCCACTCTTGGGGAGAAAACATAGTGCACCAAGTAAGTATTGGGACACCCTTCCCTATGTGCTTCTTTGGAGTATCTGGTTGGCTAGGAATAAGGTGATTTTCCAGGATAAAAAAAATTGCACAAGGAAAGCTCAAAATAAGACTTGGAGTCTCTTTGTCGAGATGATCTTATACAAAAGTAACAAATCATTTCATTTAATCCATTAATTCAGTAAGTGGAACAAAGAATCTTTTCTCTGGGGGAGAGCCTGGACACCTGAGCTTCAACAAAACCTCTGTCATTCAAATCCCCCAAAAGGTGTAGTGGAAGATAAGACTCAAGGAGAAAGAGTTTATCGAGTGGATGGATGGTTGTAAAAAATCTACGCTCTTCTTTGATGGTGCCTCAAAGGCTAACCTAGGTATTGTTGGGGTTGGAGGTCTTGTTACGAATGAACATGGTTGCATTTTGCCTTCCTTTGAATGGGGGCTGGGCTCTTTGTCAAACAACAGAGCTAAGGCCTACACTCTGTTCAAAGGTCTCCAGATCATCAAGAACTTAAATCTTCAAAATGTTATGATATTCAGTGATTCTGCAATTATTGCTAATATGATGATAAATACTAAGGAAACTCCCAATATTGCTCTCAGCAGACTCATCGACAGATGCCGTATTCTGAGCAAAGATACGAAAGATCTCACATTTTTTCATATTCTCAGAGCAAATAATAAACAATTTGATATCTTAGCTAACAACGCTTGCAGTAGATCAGCCGGTCAGCTATTCTACCAAGCTGACACATCATTTTCTCCTTTTCCATGATATCTATCTCTGCCTCAATATTCGACTGCATGATTCTCTGTAAGATCCTGTCAGCGCAAGCAAGATCTCCCCATACCATCTACAATGCCTTACCCGTGACCTTATCCCCTCGTGTCTTCTACCTTCCGGCTAATCCCTCGTGCCTCTCTTATTTATATTCCCTCTCTCCTCGCTATGCCTCATCAATCTTGCATATGCGATTGCACTGCACCCCGCATTCCCCTCCTCTCTCTGTCTTTGGTATGCCATCGTCCTTGTTCTTCTGAGACTTATCCCTCCGAGCGAATGTTTGCAGTGGTTTCCCTAGTCTCCCATGTCCCCGTTTCTTCTCTGCCACCTGATATATCTTGTGACAGTCCCGACCTCCCTTCTGTGCCTCCCCCTCTGCTGCTCAGAGAATTTAACTTATTTACTGCCTCGTCAGCACTATTTGCCTACAATCCCAGCCTCTCTATACACCCTCTCAACTTATTAATTCATCTACTGAACGTTGCTCGATCCATTGCCCAAATCTCTGGTGCCAACATGAGGAGCGAAAATTGCTTCCATTGTGCAGACCTTCAAGTAGAAATGGCACTGATTCATGGTCAGTTGAAGATCATGGAAGAAAAACATCAAGTGGATACTGCCTTTCTCCAGTAACAGGCACAGTCCTGTCAGCAGAAGCTATTGAACGCCTCAAATCGCCGTGATCTCGTTGAAGAATCCCTCAAGATCCTGAAATACATGCTAGACAAACGCTCTGCTTCAAGTTCCGGCTCAAACAATGTAAAAACTACCCATCCAGATGATAATCAAGACAACATTGATGCTTCAACTGATAGGCCAATCAGCATTGATTAATCCTTATTCTTCCTCTTTCTTTTTTGTTCATGTCTTTTAAATTTGCACTCATGCTTTCGCAGTTTGTTAAAATATATCATGAATCTGTAATGCAGTATAGTACTAATAGTTTCCACAATGGAGGCTCGTTATTTTGTCATTTTACCCTTTCATGGTTGTCCTCTCCATCATTAAAATGTAACAAGGACTTCTCCCTATCTATTTTTTTTCAAATATAATATAGCAACTGACTCAATTAAAAACCAAAAAACAAAACAACTTAAATAGATAAGTTAACCTTTCATTCTAAAATTTATGATTCTCATGAAAAAAAACCATTTATTTATATTACAATTTTCACATATATATAAATTTAAAATTAATTTAATTTTTCAAATATTATCATTATTTATGATATATATCTATCATTATTTATAATATATTTCTTCACATTTTATAATATATTTCTTCACATTTTGAATCGATAAAGTTGTTTGGTTCTGAAGTAACATGCCAATATAGCAACTACATCGTGCATAAATTCTGGCAAAATAACAGGGATATATGGGAGCTGAAGGCAATGCCGAGTAGGGCAATTGGCAGTGTACGTTGAATAATTGATTTTGGATACATTTTCTATAGATAAACAATAGCTACACCATGCAGGAAACAAGCTGCAAAGGGACGGCAAGGCCTTGCCTTTATGCTTGCTTGTGAGTGCCCGAACTTTTATGAAGAAATGTATTTTTGCCTAAATAAAAATCTTTTTACAGTTCGTGATTGAACTTCCTGTTATGCAACTAATGCAACTATCTTACCGCTGTTGTCTCTGCAGAGTAAACCAGCTACAACTTGACTGTCTGTTACGTAGATTTTGTTTAACACATTTCATTATCTGACTGCTCCTTTCAATAAATCTTTAATATTTTTGTCAGCTCCATAATGAAATAAAAGTTTAGTAAATCTTTAGTATTTATGCTCTTTTATAAATAACTGTATTATTCTATGCAAAGTGAAATCAATCGTTACATTTATTTAGATGCAATGGGAGAAGAAACTTATCATTTTTAATTATAAATTAAAATTGCATTATTATTTTTTTCAATAAATAAATTTTAATTTATATTAATAAATAAATGATTATTTTATCTTTGCAATTAATTTGGATTTAGAATCAAATTAATTTAATTGAAATATATAAAAGATTTCAATCATATTTTATTTGATTTTTTATTTTTAATTTATCAAAAAAATTATATTTAATTTTCATATGCATTTTTATATGGAATACTATTAAAATTGTTGTTTTTAATTGGAATAATAATTTTTAATTTCTTTCTTTTAGAATAAAATGTCTAACTATAGAGTATAAGAGCTTTTAATTTCATGTCTAATTCCAAAATTCAAGTGTAGAATGTCTACAACCCTTGTCTTCCATCTGCTGTGGTTAATATTCATGGGCTTGATTAGCCATGGTTTTGAGAGAAGGATTTCCAATCTCTTGTTTCCAATTATAAGATGTCTAACCATGTTTAAGTAGAGAATGTTCACAATCTCTTCCAACTATAGAATATTCATGGGCTTGATTAGCCATGGTTTTGAGAGAAGGATTTCCAATCTCTTGTTTCCAATTATAAGATGTCTAACCATGTTTAAGTAGAGAATGTTCACAATCTCTTACGTTGTTTCCAATTATAAAATGTCTAACCATGTTTAAGTAGAGGATGTTCACAATCTCTTACCTCTTATTATAAAATGCCTATGGAATCAGTCTTCGGAATCAAAAGATGTGGAGAATCAAGAATCCCTGCATATTATGATATTAAAAAAACAAAAAACCAAAATAATGAAGTGTAATAATCATATTTTTGAAAAAACAAAATAATAAAGTGCAGTGATCATTATTTTTATTAATAAGCTTTCTACCATCCACAACAAACATTAAATTATAACCTATGTACCATTCTTCATTATTTTCACTAATATTATTTTTCATTATTTTAGTTATATTAGTTAATATTATAATAACAATTTTCTAACTTGAATAGATCATTTTTTTCACTAGGAGATCACACCTGGCCTAGCCACACCAAGTATTAACATAATTGGAGTTTATTTTGAAAACATAACTTTCAAAACACATGGTGCTTTAACAATAAACTATATCACCATCTATTCTAAAATCTACACCAAGTAAACTATCGTAATATTTAAATAAATTTTATATAAAATAAATAATTTAAATTTAAATTTAAATTAAATATTTATAATTTAAATTTTATAATAATAAAAAAATAAAATTTATTTATATTTTGAAAATATAAATATAATCATTATAACTAATAAAATTGATATACATTACTATTTCTTATTTTTCAAAATTCTTCAAAAATGCCGAGTTAAAAGGTGCACTATTTAAATTCAAATGTAAATGTTACATGTAAAAACTAGATTTAAAAAAATGAAAAATGTAAGTTAAATTTAAGCTATTAATTAAATATCTAAGTTAAATTAAATTTAACCTAAAAATATATATTTATTTGCAGTTAGATTATAACGGCTATCCTGAATCGGAGGATTGATTTTGAATTCACCGGCAGCACCAGAGACCCTCGAATCTTAACAATAATTCTCATACACGGTGAATTGGGGTTGAATTGTGGTCGTCACCTTTCGATCATTTCGAAAAGTTGAGTTTAAATTTGCTTTTTGCTTTTACTCCAACGGCTAGAGATCGTGGAGGAAAAGAGATTCTATATATAGAACACTAAAGTTAATCCGATCAGATTCGTTTGAGACAGTTCCTCTGTTATTTATTCTGGTTGATCTCTCCCAATTTGTTTATTGGGGAGTTCAGTGGAGCGGAGCACTCAATGTTGGTGGTTTTGTTGTGTGTTTTTTTAGGTTTTTGTTATGGGGTTTGTGTTTGGATTGTAGTTTTGTGTTTGTGTTTCTTTGTTGGTGGTTTTGTTGTGTGTTTTTTAGGTTTTTTTTGTGGGGTTTGTGTTTGGATTGTAGTTCTGTGTTTGTGTTTCTATGCATGCATGCTTTCTTGTTCTTTGGGGGGTTTGTGTTTGGATTATTGTTCTGTGATTGATGGATTCATGAGTCCGTGTTTTGTGTCATCTTTATGTATGTGAACACTGAGAGAGACCAGGAAACAATGGCAGTGGAAGCAGTGCATGACGCTGAGTGAGTACTGCAATTTAATTAATGTTTTATATTTGTTTCCATCCTCTCCCAGCTGGCTCTGATTAGATTGAATTATTTTTACGCCGATAGGCGTAACCCCCTGTCGGAAGGAGCATGTTTTGTGATTAGGCTAATTAATTTTTTCAATCTGATGGTCTAGATTGAAAGATGCCAGTATATTCTGGTCGTCGCCACTTAATCCATGGATGAAATCTACCCCACTAACTTCCTTGCATATCTAAATCCTGTGTTTAAACCGTACTTAAATTAATTTTTTACAAATCTTCATTAAAAATTTACTGTGCCATTTGCTGACCGCCACCTATTTGATTGTTCATGTACTCAATTAAACGTTCGCCCGCCATCATTAAACGTGTTAACCATGTGCCCGGGATGGATGGAAACCAGTGTTAACCATGCGGAGCGTTAAAGAGTGTAAAAATAGACCTGATCCACTGTCATGACTATTGAGTTGCCCACTTCGCCATGCAGTTGGCCTTCTCCTCCTGTGCGTTATATCAACCACATTATGTAATTCATTAGCATTAAATGCTGGAGCTCGCATACAGTAATCAGAATTTGAGGTCTGAGCTCGTTATTGCAGGTGGGAATGCAGACTCGGCCACTAACTTTTTAACGGAACGGATGGGCAAGGGATAGCCATTGGATATAAATTTGAATGGTTGGGCAAGGGACAGCCCAACCATTGCTTCATTCGTCCATTCGTTCATGTTATAACTTAGCTGATTCAAATTCTAAAGCTGTTGCGCCACTTACGGAGCAAAGCACCGCAAGAAAATCGATTCATGGGCTGCTGCAAATCGGTACCATCCCGCCGCTACAATCCTGATGAATCTCGGCATTCTAGCCTAGATCACCTTCCAGGTACTAGATTAGTGTATAGATTGAAAAAAAAAAATTGGGAGCCGTTCTCGTATATTGTATATATTATTAGACAATATCCGAAAATTGTATATGTTATTGGCTTTTCTGCATAATGTAATTTAATAAATAATCCTGCACTCTAATCTTAAAGAATAAAAATCTGAATTTAAACTTTTTGTGAATGCAGATGACAATGGGAGTCCTTCAATTTATGTGGATAACCTGCCGTGGAACATTTCGGCAGCTCACATTCAACAGGGGTTTGAAGGTTTCGGAGAAATCAAACCCGAGAAAATTCGCATGAGGGTAGAGGTGTGTCCTTTTTTAATTTTTTAAAATCTTATATAGTGAAAGCTCAGAGCTACTCCTCAAATTTTTGAAACGTAGAATGTTATATTGCAAATAGTTTTATGTGATAAATTGTTGTTTATTAATATTTGGAACCATATCAGGGTTCGACTGCCTGTGCCTTTCTAGAGTTTGAAACAAGGGCTTCTGCGGCAAGGCAAGGGCTATTCAGGTTTAACTAGGCGAACATTCGTATTATTTTAATGCAATCTATTAACTTTAGCTTCATGTGGTCAACTTATTGAGTTTTTTGGTTCTGTGAGCAGGCATAGCATTTAAAAAAAAATAGGGCATTTTATTGTTGGAATTTTCAGAATTCCAAAACAATAAACTGCCTTTCTTAACACAGAGAAATACAATTAAAATTTTCACACAGTGACAGAGTTTCACATAAAAAAATTTCTATTAAAAAAAACTTGCTGTTACAATTCTTCCTCAAAAGAGGGATTTACAAACAAAAATTTGATTGTTGCAAACACAGTTCAGAAATATCACTCTGTCATTCACTGCTGTTACAAAATATTTCACACTGCTGTGTAAAATACAAAACACTCTGCTGTTCTGAGTCTGTTTGGAAAAATACTCTGCTGTGTATTTCCAAATTATGCTCTCTGTTTTTTTAACAACAACACTTTGCTGTGTAAAAAAATTACATAACAAAACATCTTTGTCTCTACATATTACAAAACAAAAATATCTCAGTGTCATTAAGATGACCCAACCACTAAATTTCACCGCTTCAGAAATCTTAATGGCTGTATTTACTTCTGTCAGCACCGCTTCATAATATACATTGATAGCAAATTGACTTGATGGCACCCATATTTTTCTTCTCCCGCACTGCTGTGCTATGTAATTAAAATTACATTTCTGGGTAATAAACATTCACTGTACTGTTTAATAAAACAATTACTGTGTATTGAAATACAACAGCAATCTTTACAATGTGCTGAGCACATATCTATCCACCTCACGGGCCTTTTAACATATGTATGCATTGCATATATTAAAAATAAAATAAACAACTGTTAAAAATGCCGTGATAAAAAAAACCATTTAACCCGCAATCCTTTTAACATATAACATATGGGCTGTATAAAATATAAGTGGGCCCCCAGCTGATGACATCAGCATTCCGAGGGGGTAAACTCCACCGCCCACATAACTTCATTGACCCCCGCGGACAGACATTACGGCTGTATGGTGTGGGCACGGTTCCGATGGGGTATGATACTCCCTTGGCCAGTCTTGCCGGACCCCCGCGGACTTGCTTTGCGGCCCTTATGGTATTGTTCTGCCGTTGAAATTATATTTCAACACTCCCCCTTAATTTCAACTGCTGGGTTTTCCTGCATACCCAAGCATTTCCTGAAATATTCAAAGCTTTTCTGCTTTAGTGGCTTTGTGAGGATGTCTGCAAATTGATCCTCTGTTCTGCAATGCTGCAAAACAATCTCACCATTGCTAACCAATTCCCGTATGAAATGAAACTTGGTGTCAATGTGCTTTGTTCTTTTATGAAAAACAGAATTTTTAGACAATGCAATAGCGGAGCTATTGTCACAAAAGATCACTGTCCCTTTTACCTGTTCTTGACATAAGCTTCTCAACATTTTCCACATCCAAACTGATTGACACGCTGCTCTTGTAGCTGCCACATATTCCACCTCTGCTATAGACAACGCTACAACGGGTTGTTTCTTAGAAGCCCATGAAATGGCTCCTGAACCCATATGAAAAATATAACCGGAAGTGCTCTTCCGGTCATCTACACTTCCAGCCCAATCACTGTCCGTGTATCCAACTAAATCTGAACATTCTGAAGTAGTATAAAAAATACCAAACATTTTAGTACCTTTAACATACCTCAAAATTCTTTTTGCTGCTTGCCAATGTGCATCCTTTGGCTTTTCCATGAACCCGGAAATCAAACTAACAACATGCATTATGTCCGGCCTAGTTGCAGTCAAGTACATAAGGCTGCCAACTATGCTCTTGTACAAACTAGGATCAAAATCCTTGCTGCTGTCCTCTCTGCTGAGCTTTAATCCGATCACTGTGGGAGTGATTGCTGCTTTGCTTTCCTGCATGTTAAATCTTTCAAGTACCTCATTAACATACTTTTCCTGTGAGATGAAAATCCCACTTTCATCTTGTTCTACTTCTATTCCCAAGAAGTATCTCAACAAACCCATATCAGTCATTTCAGATTCCTCTTTCATGACTGTTTTAAACTGTTCAATAAGGAAATCATCATTACCTGTAAAAATAACATCATCAACATACAAGACTACAATCAAAATTTTACCATCTTGTTCTTTGATGTAGAGGGTGGGTTCTCCCTCACACTTTTCAAAACCATTTTCCAGTAGATATGAATCTATCCTACTGTACCACGCTCTTGGTGCTTGCTTCAGCCCATAAAGAGCCTTCTTCAACTTGCACACTTTGTGCTCTTGGCCTTTCTTTTCATAGCCGAGAGGTTGTTCAATGTAAACCTCTTCCATTAACACTCCATTCAGGAATGCTTACTTCACGTCCATTTGGTAAACTTTCCACTTGTTTTGTGCTGCTATGGACAACACTGCTCTCACGGTTTCCATTCTGGCAACCGTTGCGAAAGTTATCTCATAATCTATGCCATGCTTCTGCTGATAGCCTTTGACAACAAGTCTTGCCTTGTGTCTCTCTATTTTGCCTTCAGCATTACTCTTGGTCTTGTAGACCCATTTAACTCCAATGACATCTTTACCTTTTGGGAGTTCAACCAAATCCCAAGTTTTGTTCCTTTCTATGGCATTAATCTCCTCATCCATAGCTTCTATCCATTTCCTATCCTTGATAGCTTCTTCGAAATGAACAAGATCATCAACATGAAAATATAAAGCAAACAAAGAATTGATACCTTCATTAGCTATATCTTGTTCATAAATGTCTTTCAAAATTCTGAATTTCTTACCTCTTTCAGTAGGTGTACAAGTACTTGAAGAAGCACTTGAATTTCCTCCTTGTGGTGTGCTTGGAGAAGCACTTTCATTTCTCCTCAAGGGTGTACTTTGCGGTGTTGATGCTGCTGTTTGGGGATGTATTTCAGCCACCTCATCATCATTCTCATCATGAGATAAACAGTGTTTTACATTCACTGTTTTTTCTATGCTTCCATCCCAAGCTTCCTCTTCAATGAACTGTACGTCCCTGCTCACAAGAAACTTCTTGCTGGATGGGTTATATAACCTGTAGGCCTTGGATTCCTCACTGTATCCAATGAAAATACATTTCTCCCCCTTGCTGTCCAACTTCTTCCTTAGCTGATCCGGAATGTGTGCATAAGCCACACATCCGAAAACTTTCATATGTGTGACACTTTGCTTTGCGCCACTCCATGCCTCTTCCGACACTTTGTTCATAACTGCTTTTGTAGGGCACCTGTTCAAAATATACGCTGCACAATGTACAGCTTCAGCCCAATAATCATTAGGCAAATGCTTTGCCTTTAACATACTCCTCGCCATGTCCATTATGGTTCGGTTTTTCCTTTCGGCTACTCCATTTTGCTGCAGTGTATATCTAGTTGTAAACTGTTTATGAATACCATTTTCTCTAAAAAAACGTAGAAAATATTTAGAGATATACTCACCTCCTCTGTCAGTCCTTAAGACCTTGATATGCAGCCCACTTTGATTCTCAACAAGTGCTTTGAAATTGCGTAATTTTTCAAACACCTCACTTTTCTTTTTCAAAAAGTAAACCCAAGTTTTTCTTGTAAAATCATCTATGAATGTTAAGACATAGTGGCTGCTTGCAAGTGATGGAGTTTGCATTGGTCCACATACATCTGAGTGGACAATCTCTAAGGGTGCTTTTGCCCTTATGCTTTTCCCGGAAGGAAAACTTTCTCTGTGTTGTTTCCCAAGAATACAACCTTCACAAAGGCTGTTCGGTTTCTCTATCAATGGTAAACCACTTACCATTCCTTTTCTGTTCAACAGATTTAGACCTCCAAAGTTGAGATGTCCAAATCTCAAGTGCCATAACCAATTATCATCCTTTGGTTCGCTTTGGAAAGTCTCATGTGCAACTGCTGCTTTTTCTTCACCATTCTTCAAGTCTGCTCTCATCGTGAGAGGAAACATCCTGTTCCTTGTCATCTTCACTTCATCAATACACTGTTTGCTGGGTGGTTTATCCATGATGGTACAAACATCATTATCAAAGAAAACATTATACCCCTTATGGACAAGCTGTCCAACACTTAAGAGGTTACATTTCATTCCTGGAACATAATAAACGTCTGTTATGGTTTTCCTTGCACCTAATCTTGTTAAAACATTTACATCTCCTTTTCCCATAACATAAACTTTGCTATCAGTTCCTAGTGTGACTTGTGACTGCACACTTTCATCTAACATAGAAAACATTGCTATGTTTCCTGTCATATGGTTACTACAACCGGAGTCTAGAAACCATAAGTCTTCAGATTTTTCTTCAGCCATATTACAAGCTAAAAACAAGTTACTTTGGCTGCTATTTTCTTTTGTGAAATTTGCACTAGTTTCACTTCTCATATCATTCTGCTTCTTCTTTCTACATTCATTAGCATAATGACCATATTTCTTACAATTGTAACATTGGACATTGGACTTGTCATACCTTTGTCCTTGTGCATTCTGCTGACCATTCTGTTGGTTGCTGCCTTGGCCTTGATGCTGATTTGGATTGTTGCCCCTTCCTTGAGCATTTGCTGGACTGTTCCTTCCACCTGTGTTTTGGCTTCTGCCTCTTCCTCTTCCTTTGCCTTGCCCTCTTCCTCTTCCGAAAGACATCTGGGACTTAAAAGCATGTTCAAGAGATGAGTTTTCACTCCTACCTAATCTCTGTTCATGGGTCATCAGTGATGCATGTAGTTCATCCACTGAAAACTTTGTGAGATCCCTAGTCTCCTCTATGGTGGTGACAATCACATCGAATCTTGAGGGTAAACTTCTCAAGAGTTTTTCCACAATCCTCTTGTCCTCAAGAGTCTCTCCATGAGATCTAATTTGAGTCACCATTCCAATCAAATGAGTGAAGAATGAGTCAATAGTATCTGACTCTTTCATACAGAGAGTCTCAAAGTCTCTCCTCAGCAGCTGAAGTTTTGCTGTCTTCACTCTCTCCATACCCTGATAGGCTGTCTTGAGAGTTTCCCATGCTTCACTGGATTTCTTAGCTGCTACTATCCTTGGAAACACACTCTCATGCACTGCTTGATACAAGAAGAAAAGAGCCTTGGAATCTCTCTTCTTATTGTTCTTCAGTGACTCCCTTTCTGCCTGAGTTAAAAGAAAAAACTCTGCTTCATTTGCTGGCTCTTCAAAGCCATCCTCAACTAATTCCCATAATTCTTGTGAGGTAAATAGAGCTTTCATAGTTATTGACCAGTAATCATAATTCTTTCCATTGAATTGTGGGAGATGGACATTTCCCAAACTCATACCTGTGCTAGAGCCTGCCATTCTGCACTTCTAACTATGATAAAAAAACACTTGACTATGTATTAAAATAGCTCACTGTTCTGCAACAGTAACACAACAAATTTTATAGAGAAATACCTTAAATCTTTTATGGCTGAGTCTTCACACTGCTGGAGAAGCTGCTGCAACAAAGAATTCGTTTCCTTCAGCTTATTTGACCTTCAAATAGCCTGGATTGGCTCCGATACCATGTTGGAATTTTCAGAATTCCAAAACAATAAACTGCCTTTCTTAACACAGAGAAATACAAATAAAATTTGCACACAGTGACAGAGTTTCACATAAAAAAATTTCTATTAAAAAAACTTGCTGTTACAATTCTTCCTTAAAAGAGGGATTTACAAACAAAAATCTGACTGCTGCAAACACAGTTCAGAAATATCACTCTGTCATTCACTGCTGTTACAAAATATTTCACACTGCTGTGTAAAATACAAAACACTCTGCTGTTCTGAGTCTGTTTGGAAAAATACTCTGCTGTGTATTTCCAAATTCTGCTCTCTGTTTTTTTTAACAACAACACTCTGCTGTGTAAAAACATTACATAACAAAACAGCTCTGTCTCTACATATTACAAAACAGAAATATCTCAGTGTCATTAAGATGACCCAACCACTAAATTTCACCGCTTCAGAAATCTTAATGGTTGTATTTACTTCTGTCAGCACCGCTTCATAATATGCATTGATAGCAAATTGACTTGATGGCACCCAGATTTTTCTTCTCCCGCACTGCTGTGCTGTGTAATTAAAATTACATTTCTGGGTAATAAACATTCACTGTTCTGTTTAATAAAACAATTACTGTGTATTGAAATACAACAGCAATCTTTACAATGTGCTGAGCACATATCTATCCACCTTACGGGCCTTTTAACATATGTATGCATTGCATATATTAAAAATAAAATAAACAACTGTGAAAAATGCCGTGATAAAAAAAAACATTTAACCCGCAATCCTTTTAACATATAACATATGGGCTGTATAAAATATAAGTGGGCCCCCAGCTGATGACATCAGCATTCCGAGGGGGTAAACTCCACCGCCCACATAACTTCATTGACCCCCGCGGACAGACATTACGGCTGTATGGTGTGGGCCCGGTTTCGATGGGGTATGATACTCCCTTGGCCAGTCTTGCCGGACCCCCGCGGACTTGCTTTGCGGCCCGTATGGTATTGTTCTGCCGTTGAAATTATATTTCAACATGTGGAATTGTAAGCAAATTACACAAATATATATATATATATATATATAGATACAAATAAACTCCACAACCACATTAGTTTTTAGTTTTTACTAATTTAATGATGAAATGTGTATTAAACTGAGCTGTTAACCAAGCTATCAACAGTAAAGGGAAAATTGGTAGTTAGTTATACCTGCATAAACAATAAAATCCCTTTCGAAACTATACCTAAGAGAGGAAGTTGTATGTAGTAAAAAAAAATTGGATGGATATAAAACTGAACAATAAAATTTGATATGACTTAACTTAAAAAAGGGTGGGATTTCATTTAAGGCATATCTCGAAATACATAAATTAAAACAGAGATGAGAGTACGTAGTTATAAAACGGAGAAGTATTATGTGTGGTAAAAATTGTAAAGATGACCTTATAAACGAGATTTGAACATGATACAATACCAATAATAGCCACAGGAGTGGAACAAAACCCTCATCAAACGAAACGTATTCACTCCACAACATGGAATATGTCGTAAGGTAAGAATCTGCGTTCCCAATTTTGAGTGAAACATTAGTGTAATTCCATGAGTCCATAAATTTTATAACCTGGTACAAGGGAATACAGTTAGCTAAAAACAAACTTTAACATAAAATCCATTGCGTTGAGCATAGTGAGAAAACCCCGTTGTCTCAACTGAGGTCAGAATAACGATTTCTTTAGAATTTGTCAGAGACAGAATTTCATAGAAATCTGTATTAAATTCACTCCCTTCAATAAAGGAATGTGCATAATCAAATAGGAGAAGAGGGTAAAAATAACTAGTATTCAAAGTCTAAGTTACCATGAACGTAACTAATCAAGAGATAGAAAGGAACAATTAAACTCAGAATTGAGGGAACTAAAACTAGATACGAATAGTTCATAGTGAAATTATAGTTATACCTCGATCAATTTAAAAATTAATAGAGCCAAGCAAACCATAAATCTAAAAAGCAAACATAGATTACTTGAGGAGAAATGGAAGCGGATGATGGCTTGAATGTGTGAACATCTTCCTCGGTTTTCTCCAAGAGCGGCCAGAAGGAAGACACAGTAAATCGACATCAATAAGAACCAAAAACTGTGAGTGTGAGGAAATACAGTGAGACTTCCCCAATTAAAGAGTTTAATCCTTGGCGTGGTTCATAGCATCTCTGCGTCAATTTCTGTCTCAGTTCCTCTCGGGGTGAGAAAATGAAATATTTTCGTAGGTAGGTCCAAACGAGAAAAACAGAAATGAAAGTCCCTCGAAAGAAAAATGCTCAAAATTCTTATACGAAGAGGAAACCCTAAATTTTAAAGTGAATCCCTACCGTCCACGCGTCGGGGTTTAGGTGTACGCCGAGAGTTATGTCGTGGAAGACTAAACTATGAGATAGGTACACCTCGAGCCTTGAACTATGTAACACCCCCAATTTTTGTGTTGAATTTGTTTAAGTTAGACAATTGAACTTTAATCCTAAGGGGGTGGACCCCAAGGGATGACTATGGTGTGAATGTATTTGCATATTTTATTTGAGGAAATAAATAAAATGATTGTGCATTTTGACCAAAAAGAGAATTAGAGATCACTTGCCAAATCCATGAGGATGGATTAGGCAACAACCTCAAAATCTTAAATCTTTCGTAACTTCGAATTGTGGAACCGTCTGCATTAAAGGAATCTAAATTTCCCCAATGAAGAGGAGTAGTTGAAGAGGTGAGAAAAAGCTAAAGTCATAGTGCTTAAAGGTCTTTAAAGAACCCCAAGATGGGAAGCCTAGGCTAAACAGGAAAGAAAGCATCCTGCTATTCTGGACGCAGAATTAGAAACATGCTTTGGGGTATGAGCTTAAATAAGCCGTTCCTAGACAGATCAGGGGTTGATCTGGGCTAGAAGGTGATCTCTGCTCGGGGGTGAGTCCTGGGAGACAAAGAGGACTCTAAGGTTGGGAGGTTGGTCAATTGCAACTCTTGGTATGTCTGAAATGCTTGTTAATTTGAGTTGTCATGGTATGAATTGGCTACATATAAGTTTTATTTCTTTTTGTATACAGGATTTAGTACTACATTTAACAGTAATTTTCTGAAGATATCCACCTTCCCAGTCCTGTTTAGTTGTAGACCAGAAATCCATGAAGTAGAACTACAGAAACTCTAAGCCATGGTTGGCTTAAATCTGAAGTACTTAATCCTCATAAATAAATAAATATTATTTTTTCCCTTGTAAATAAAAACGAGATAGTTTAGGCTCTGGTATATGCTAGAAATCTTATAGCAGAAATGAGATCTATATGAACCATAATAGAACTGGGTAGAAGAAAAAAAAAAAAAAAAAACCCCACTCAGTATACACTATATGATTCTTATAACAGGTCTAAAAGTATAAACATCCCCTCTAAAATTCTCTTTGTATTTCCTGGAATATGGTAGCATAACATATTACTTGATCTATACTCCTTGTTATTTAGTCAAAACCATGGCCACATTTATAATTCTATTCCTAAAAGAAACTAGAAGTTACTGGTAAGAATTCTATAACATGGAAGAAAAAATCTTATTACATTCATGAGTACTCTTGCAATAAAAATGGTGAGATTATTGACAGAGATTATGAGGTACTTTGCAGGTCTAACATCAATTATAAACTTTGAAATAAACATTAGAGTATACCAGAAAAAAATTATGAGTGAGATGGATCAATAATAGATTTATTGCATATCCCTCTTTACATATATGAGTATCAAAAAGATTTTAATTAAGTCAAAAGAGTAGATATATCTCTTGGTATCAAGTAACCCATTATTTTGGGGCTTAGATAACCTCGACCACTACTTCATATACATATATGAAAAACACATGCCGAAATATCTATACTACTACTGTTACACAGTAATTTGTCACCGTCCCTGCAATCCCCATCTCGCCCATTGGAGGGTCGTTTCTGTGACAAATAAGCAGTGTCATGCCTTGCAAATACCATCATTGCATCCCTTTCCATGAGGAAAACATTCCTTCTGTTGATCATTTCCTGAGCAGAACCCTAAAAACACCTGTTTTTGCATTGGCGCTGGTAGCCCGTTATGTACTCGCGCCAATGGGGGAAAATTAACACTGAGCCCGCGCCACTTGGCGCTCTGTCCCAGTGTTGCACCCGCGCCACTCTGTTTATGGAAAGTTTTTTAAAAAAAGAGGCGAAGTTTCGATTACAACAACTTCGTGGATGAGTCATCAGGAGTGGTTTCGCCTGAATAACCACGACCTTCCTCCTTTGGCCTCTTGTTTCCACCATATGGGGAACCTCCCAAAGGATAAGGCCTCTCTTCCACTATTGTAGGGATCCCAACCTCCTCCTCTCCTCTATAAATATAGCCTTCATCCATTGATGAAGGGGCTGAAAGGCTGATAGTCTTGAAGTGCTGAAGCTTTGCATCTCCCTATTCCCAAGTGCCTTTGTGCTGTAAAGAATCCCTTCTTTCCCTTAAGGCCCATTCAAGCGAGGAGACCATTGTTACGAGACCCTGGAGAGGTTTCCCTTTCCTTGGCGAGCTTTGCGAGACGTGGACGACCGGAGACCCGTTCGAAGGAAGCTGCGACGTCAGAACTTGGTTGTAACTTCTTTTCGTTTATCATTTTAATAGATGACTATGATTATGGTTCCACTCCTTTTTCCATTATGTTAATGCGAGTAATATCTTTTCTGACCGATGTTTAGTTACGTATGCTGGTTCCTATGCATGTATCTGTTCGTCTCTTCTGTGTGCAGGTGTTCATCCACGGAGATCGGGGAAGGATTGTGATCTGCCGGGGTTGAAGGACGGGGACATCTCTTCTTCAGATCTAGCGTTGGAATCCAGGTAGGCTCTTATCCCAAGTCTTTCATTCGTAACTAGGAGCTTGCGTCATAGCATTGTTTGTTTGTTGCTAGACCCCTGCTGGGCTAGTAGGGATCGCCTCTGTCCGCAGAGGGGATTTACCTTCTCAACAAATTGGCGACTCCACTGGGGATCGTCCGGTTTTCCTTGTCTCGTTTATGATTGTTTCGCTTTGATCATTTTTCCTTGCTTGATGAACCTTCTGGGTTGGGTTCTTTTTGTGTTTTGGCTTTTGGTTCAGCCCCCAGAGGATCAGATCTGACCTCTGCTTTTCCGAATTTTCGCCTTTTCATAGTTGGCTTGATTGGCGCGAGTTTAGCCCTAACAGTCGCGCCAGTTGGCGCAGGTTGCCAGTTTATCACTCGCGCCATCCCCTGTCTGGCGCGGATTACAGCCAGACAGTCGCGCCATTTCCTGTAGGTGGTAGGGTTATCCTTGTTCGGAAGTTTCTTTTGGTTAGTATTTTGCTTCTGGGTTTGTTTTAGATTCAACTTGAAGTGGGAAGTCTGGTTTTGGTTGGGAGAAATTCTTTGTTTTTTCATTTTCAGGCAGTGGCGCTTGTTGTTAGTTAGCAACCCGCGCCACTTGGCCATTGGCGCTAGTTTTCAAGTAAAAGTCGCGCCAAGTGGCGCTAGTTGTCAATGTACAAGTCGGGCCACTTTCAGGGTGTATGAAAATTGAGTTTTTTTTTCCTTAATCCTTCACTAGTGTGTCTTTCCCTTTGGGTCTTTCCTCTGTATGAGCATAGATTACATTGCTCATTATTTGGAATGTCTTCTTTCTATGATTGTTTGATGTAAAAGGGATGAATGCCTTGTTTTGATTTCATTCTTTGGAAGTTCTCTTTGTGTTTTGTCACCTTTTGAGGAATTTCGTCACAAAGTATTTTGAAACAACGATTGCATTCTTAGTGTTTGTTCGCATCCCTTTTGCTTTCATCTTTCATTAAGAAGATTTGCGTTTTTTTAGTTTTCGTCTCATAGTTTTCTTTTCGTTTAAATGCATTAGATCACATTGCATCGAAAAGTGTTTTTGAGATTCATCATTGGACTTAGATCACATTGTTTAGTGATTGAAAACTAAAAATTGCTTTGAGTGCATTCTCTTTTGTAAAAAGCATGCATTAAGTAGATTCTCATTTTATCGAAAAATGCATTGAGTGCATTCTTATTATTTGAAAAGAAAAAGGAAATTGTGCGTAGATTACAATTGCATAGTTTTCGAAAAAAGGATTTTGCATAGATTACATTGCATAATTCGCTTCGTTGAATGTTTAGAATACTTTTGGATAGTGAAAGTCATCTAGTTTGGAAAAGTTTCGTTTTCAGTTTTGTTGTTTGTTGCATCATTGTTTGAAGCTCTTCCTTTAACTAGATAGCATTCATCGAATTGAAAGATTTCTTTTCTCATGTAGCTTTGCATTTAGGAGTCTTGTGAGACACTACATACGATAGGGCCTGGAAATTGAAACTTAATTGAAGATCAACTGTAAAATTTATTCAATTAACCTAAGGCAACATTGGAACTTAACGAAACATATTTAGGAGGTCTAGGCTAGAGACGTGTTCCGGCGTCGTTAAACCTAGCAGCTGTCGTTCGCCTGTTGGCTTTAGACAGCGCTAGTACGGACTTGCGCTCCCCGTACCGTCGCGTATATAAAGGGAGACCCCTCTAGGTTTTCAATCCTTTATCCACATGAAGCCGAGTCTGCCGCCCTATACCCGTGATACACCGAACACAGCATTCGGGGAGACTACCTGCACGTACGGAAAGTCCTTGGTCGATTTCTGTTTCATTATTGAAACCAAGGTGTATATTGCAGTCCACGGATATTTGGTACACCCTTTGTGCCTAGTTTTTCCTGAGCAGTCATTTGGTCTTTTCTGACTCCCTAAACTTGAAAAGACCGTCAAGCGCTTGTCCTTTCACGCTTGTGTCAACTCTGAAAGAGATAGAGTCATATTTTTATCGTTTCTCGACTCTTGAAACATGAAACGGTAGAATTTCTTACTTTCCAATGTGGTAAAATTAATCGCCCACGATTTCACACCTATTTAGACATTGCTTGTTGACCGTTTGATCGTGTGTCTTAACTCGTTTTCAGCCCGTGTGTGCTTTTGAGTTTTGATGGCAACTTTTTCAGAGTTCACCAACCAAGGAATCCCCTCAGAAGGGAATCCTGGTCATTTTTCTCCTTTTGGAAATGTTGGTGCTCCTTACATGGCGACGTTGTCCCTTCCCGGGTTAACTGTTGGGTTGCCTGTTTGGTTGTTCTCAACCTCTGTCGTTCCGAATGTCTCAGTTACTGGTCAATCAGTTCCTCCACCCGAACCACATCATGTTGATTCTAAGGTGGACCTCTCCCCTTCTTCGCCTGTTTCTGAGTCCTCCTCCTCCTCTTCGCCCGGTGAAAGTCTGGATTCGAGTAACCAGGTGGCTAAGAAGAAGAAGAAGAAGACAAAGAAGAAGAAGTCTGATAAGCGAGAGATTAAAAGTGCTGCTATTGCTCCTGAAACGTCTCCTCTTGATAACCCTTCCAACCCTCCTCGGACAGTCAAGTTCCCCTGCATGTTGTGCACGGGAGACCATCTTCTTCGAGACTGCCCTGGCATTCCCAAGGTACTCGAAGTATGGTCCAACGGTCCCCCACCGTTGTCTTTGGCTTCCGGGAGTCAGGTTGGGGGCACTGGTAAGGCTCCTAAGAAGCAGGGTAAGATCACCAATCCCCGTAAGTTGTGTGAAGGGCACCATGCTATTCACCTTTGTCCTTATATGGATGAAGCCAAGCGAGTCTTGGACAACCTGACTGTTTCTACACCACGCCTCCCGGCTGGTTATAAACAGATTTCTTTGAGTCTTCCACCGGCTGATGCCGTGATTGGTCAAGGGTCATCCTTGGTCGATCCCACTCCTCCAGAAATTCAGATTCAGGAATCCGTTCCCGACCAACCATTGGTCGTGGGATCGGTTGAACTGGCCCCATCTGCGGTGCACCAGGTCTTTTCTGTTGAGAGTGGACCCCACAACCCTCATGTTCTTCTGGTTTCTTCAGATTCTTCAGACTTGGAGAGAGATTCTCCTGTCCCTGTACTTCAAGAAGTTTCTCCTCCGCCTCCCAAGATGGAGGCTACGGAGGATTTTCCTCCCGCCTTCGAGATGGAGGTCATGGAAGAGGCTTCTACTTTCGTAACATCAGGGGAAGACCTTCGCATTTCGATGGTAGCCCCTCCGAGTAGTTTGGTCGCTTCCTTTGACTGGAATCGATTTGCAGGATTTCGCCTTCCGTCTTATGTGCCTTTCGAGATCACAGTACAGGCTCTCGGTCTGGTTGTACCCAGCACCATTATAGACGAAGGTGCCTCCGTTAGTATTCTGTCTTCAACTACCTGGCAAGCTTTCGGTTCGCCGCCGCTTGCGCCTGTTACGCAGAATCTGCTCACTTTTAACAGAAGGACGAGTCAACCGTTGGGGATCCTTCCAAGGTTACCTGTTACTTTGGGAGGCAAAACCATCCATATGGACGTGATGGTCGTTCCAGGCCCCTTGGATTTCAATCTGCTTTTGGGGCGCGATTACACCTATGCCATGGGAGCACTCGTCTCCTCCCTCTTTCGTGTGGCCTGTTTTCCGCATGAAGGAAGGATCGTGACCATTGATTAGCTGTCATTCTTTGGTCCTAATGTGGCAACTGGTCCGCCATCACCCCCTCCTGGTTTTTATCCACCTGTTGTCTCTGCCCCACCGCAGGACAACTATGTGTCTACCTACCCCGTGCCTGTGCCCAGTGATGATGCCGTCGTGCATCAGGTGCTGGGGGCATTGGGTCCTGACTTCCAGAATGTTTTTCTTCCATCGGGAGTGGAACTCTTGGAAGCATTGACTTCTTATTCATTATGATGAGGTCTTGTCGGAGCAGAGTTCCTTGTCTTGTGTCAAGCTCCTTAAAAAATGAAACAAGGTTGTCGGAGCAGAGTTCCTTGTCTTGTGTCAAGCTCCTTAAAAAAAAATTAAACAAGGTTGTCGGAGCATAGTTCCTTGTCTTGTGTCAAGCTCCTTAAAAAATGAAACAAGGTTTATCGGAGCAGAGTTCCTTGTCTTGTGTCAAGCTCCTTAAAAAATGAAACAAGGTGTTTGAGGATAGTTCTTTTAATGTGTCAACCTCGTTAAAATAATGAAACATGTTCCTGTTCAATTCGAGTCTTTGATAAGTTCTCGTAAAATACCAGTCGAGTCTTTAGGTCTCGTAACTTGAACCTTCATTCCCTCCATCTGTTTACTCAGGTGCATGGAATGAAGCTTGGGGGGCATGTACCTCGAATTGAGTCACCATGCTGGGGGCATGCTTAAGTTTTCAAGCATAGTTTGTTTCCGTTTCAAGCTTGTGTAAAAATGAAACTGGTTTCAAGCATAGTTTATCTTTGTTTCAAGCTTGTGTAAAAATGAAACCAATTTCAAGCAGAGTTTCCTGATTTCAAGCTTGTGTAAAAATGAAACCTTTCCCTTTACCTCTCGTGATTGCCATTTTATCAGCCTGTTTGTGCCAGATGAGCCTTGGTTTTTTCACTCCATCGTCACTATCTGCTTGGCCGATCATATGCCTTCACTTGGTTGTTTTACCCATTCCTGAGGAACCGCTGCGATGAGTGGTCTTGTTAGCCAGCCTCTTGACCTTTAGTTGTTTTGAGTAGTTCCATCATTACCGGAACCAGTTGCTACCCTTTATACCACTCGTTCCTCCAGGAGGAGTCACCTTTCAGCTCTTTTCTGACTCTGTAAAGATGAAAATATTGCCGAGGCCCTTGTCGTTTCGATCTCGTTAAAATGGACACAAATCGACATCCACCCAGTATAAGTTTAACCCTTTTTCGGGCTGGGATGGATTGATTACGAAAAAGGAATACCCTAGCCTTTCGCGACTAGGAGGTTTTCCTGGATATTGTTTTCTACCTTTTCGGATCTGGGGAACTATTTACGAAAAGGGACCTTTGGAGTTTTCTTTTCCGCTATCTTTTCAAACTCTCTAAACATGAAAAGACGCCGAGTTCTTCCTTTGTCAGACTCGTTAAACCCTGATGACATTGGATTTCGTCGAAATGACGTTATTCGAGTTTCTCCTTCCTAGGACTCGTTAAATGCACTAGGATGGATTCGCCCGAAGGGCGGACTTATATGACAAGCATATGATATCCTCTTCAAGCTTGTGTAAAAATAAAGAGGTACTCACCGAAATGGTGAGGGAAAAATGGAACCATCGTCGTTGTCGTGTCGGCAGTATGTCGCTCTTGAACATGGCACTTGTCTGCATTCGTGTCGGGTTGGGGACAATCTCATCTCTTTCTTCACTTTGCCTCCGTGGGTTTGGATAATCCCTTTTGGCCTCTCATCTGCTCTTTGCCTCGTCCATCATGACCTTTGATCTTTTGATGTCAAATACTGCCAAATCCACTGTCGTGCCGTCAATATGTTCAAGAGAAGTTGACCTCTGCACATATCAACCTTCCTCTTTTTCTCATATGATCCTGATTCACAATAAAACATCATGTTCCTCTGTCTCGTGTCGATGATGGTCTCGTGTCGATGATGTGGGAATCATTATGGCCCACCTTCGATCAAGGTCACTTCCTGTCGACATCAACTCATTATCCAGGAAGTTGGTCTAGAGACTCCCTATGGTACCTTGGAGCCTGCATGCCTCAATGGCAGGTTCTTCGCGTTCGACGAGAGGTTTAAATCATTGGCCTCCGATCGAGTGATTTTGCGGGTGTTCGACGTCAACTCATTTATTCGCACGCCGTAGATTGTACCTGTAGTACCTTGAGGACCATTGTCATTATTGGTGGTTTCTCTCGCGTCGGTTAACAGCTTTCATCATTGGCTGGTAATCCGACGATGTTCTTGCATGTTCGACTTCAGCTCACATATTCACATGCACGAACTTGTACTTTGTTGGGTCGAGATGGAGCGAAAGACCCTGGATTGTGTCTGTTGTAATCCAGGCTGCGATTGTGGATTATTATCATTATGTACATGACTCACTGATTGGATGGCTGCGACCATACCTGAGTCTATTTATTTGATCTTAGTTGGATGGCTGCGCCCATGCCCTGGATCCGGATTATAGCATACTCTGTTTCGGATGGCTGCGTCCATACCACTTATACATCATGTACTTGAGATATCGGTTGTATCTTTCTGCGCAGGTTTTCCGACGGCGGGCCTTCAGTTGAACATGTTCTCGTAAAGCATTTCACCCCTCTCTCTCTCGGGCCTCATACTTTAGGGGGCATCTGTTACACAGTAATTTGTCACCATCCCTGCAATTCCCATCTCGCCCATTGGAGGGTCGTTTCTGTGACCAATAAGCAGTGTCATGCCTTGCAAATACCATCATTTCATCCCTTTCCATGAGGAAAACATTCCTTCTGTTGATCATTTCCTGAGCAGACCCATAAAAACACCTGTTTTTGCCTTGGCGCTGGTAGCCCGTTATGTACTCGCGCCAATGGGGGGAAATTAACACTGAGCCCGCGCCAATTGGCGCTCTGTCCTAGTGTTGCACCCGCGCCACTCTGTTTATGGAAAGTTTTTTAAAAAAGGAGGCGAAGTTTCGATTACAACAACTTCGTGGATGAGTCATCAGGAGTGGTTTCGACTGAATAACCACGGCCTTCCTCCTTTGGCCTCTTGTTTCCACCATATGGGGATCCTCCCAAAGGATAAGGCCTCCCTTCCACTATTGTAGGGATCCCAACCTCCTCCTCTCCTCTATAAATATAGCCTTCATCCATTGATGAAGGGGCTGAAAGGTTGATAGTCTTGAAGTGCTGAAGCTTTGCATCTCCTATTCCCAAGTGCCTTTGTGCTGAAAAGAATCCTTCCTTTCCCTTAAGGCCCATTCGAGCAAGGAGACCATTGTCACGAGACCCTGGAGAGGTTTCCCTTTCCCCCGGCGAGCTTTGCGAGACGTGGACGACCGGAGACCCGCGCGAAGGAGGCTGCAGCGTCAGAACTTGGTTGTAACTTCTATTCGTTTACCACTTTAATAGATGACCATGATTATGGTTCCACTCCTTTTTCCATTATGTTAATGCGAGTAATGTCTTTTCTGACCGATGTTTAGTTACGTATGCTGGTTCCTATGCTTGTATCTGTTTGTTCTTTCTGTGTGCAGGTGTTCATCCACGGAGATCGTGGAAGGATTGTGATCTGCCAGGACCGAAGGACGGGGACATCTCTTTTTCAGATCGAGCGCTGGAATCCAGGTAGGTTCTTATCCCAAATCTTCCATTCGTAACTAGGAGCCTGCGTCATAGCATTGTTTGTTTGTTGCTAGACCCCTGCTGGGCTAGTAGGGATCGCCTCTGTCCGCAGAGGGGATTTACCTTCTCAACAACTACAGCGACATAAGCGCTTCTCTGATAGGCAAATGACCTACGGAATTTCATAATTAAGAACTATACCTTTGAGATATAAACACATATAAGTCAAGAGCTATGACAGCGAAGTGCTATGTAACGACTGCTTTATGTCTTGGGGTTTATGGGAAAATAGGTAGGTATACATGAAATAACGTATAACGTATGCCCTGTGCGTCATAAAGTAACCCAAAATTTCCAGAGCCATATGCGAACCAATTCTACATGCCTCGAATATATTTTACAGTGTACTTCTGATGAATAGAAATACATAAATGAGAAAAAGCCGGAGTGATAAACACCGGTAACGCTGAATAAAGGATGATTAAAGAAAAAACTTAAACCCTCGGGTTAGAACAGAATAAGTAGAAAACGAAAAATCTAACTGTCAATGAAAGCTCTGCATAGGGTCACGAACAGTGCTACGAAATAAAAGATCGGTCGATATAAATCAAACCCTAAATTACATGGGTCGATCTTACTGATCGCATTGGGCCAAGAATTTTCCACGCGAGGCAAAATTCTAAATTCCGATACGGGTAGATCATCAAATTCAACAACAGGAAACCAGGTCAAAGAAAATTTCTGTTGAACCAATATAATTTCGGTCACAGCATTTCATTGATTGGTGGTGCCGAAAACCCGCCATACCCAAATATACCTCAGCTAAGGGTCACCAACCTCACTCGTGCTGTGTTTGAACGGCCAACTCACTGTTCTACGCCTGAGTCAAGGCGTTAAGCTTTTTCACCCCAGCGTATCATAAAATACACGAGGGAAGGCGGCCATCCTCAAGAAAATCGTAGAAGAAAAACACTGAGTATGTGGTTCCTGGAGGTAGACTGCCGATATAAACAAATCGGTGCCATAACCTCAACATAAACATTAATATTATCTTCCGCAATGATACGTGACATTTTTAATGAAATAATAAGAACCGACGCATTAGAAAGACCCAAGCAATTCAACATGAGTATATCGTATGAAACCTGGGAGGGTTCTTTCAGTTAGCTGAGTGATCCAAATTAAAAGAAAAAGAGACCATACTGTAATGATCCAAACCCAACTCGATAGCGCAGAAGAAAATCAGAATTTTACCTATCGCTAAAGCGTACAGTTAAGGTCCACATGAGAACGTGAACAACTGAAACGCCTAGATACCGGTCTCTGCTACTGCACAAAAGAATGAATACTTTGAAACATGATAGCAGGCCACAACTCTGAAACTTCCGCGCGAGTTGAGCGATGGAAATGAAAGGAGATAGTAGGTATAGGAATGGGCCGGTGGTTGTGCGGGCAGTATAGTTTCCCATGTGATGAACACTTGGAAACCTAATTACTTTACCCGGTAACGTGTGGTAGCAGAACTTAACTCGGAAGCCACACCCTGTTAGAGCAGGAAGCCACCGCGCGCAGTACTGGAATGGGCAGCACGAAAGGAGAAATCCACACGTTGCGCAGGAAAGTATGATGCTCGCCGTCGTTGGACTCCCACAAGGGAGAGAGACCGTGCCTGAAAAGAAACACAAAATTTATTTACAGGTCAATAGAATATTATAATCCGACCTTCAATCGAAACTTTTCAAACAGCGCCAGCATCGGCAGATTTTACAAACCTACCCTGCCCACCTACATGGTACTGATCAAGCAAATAACCGACGCGTCGTCACCGGTCTCATCAGTAAAGAATGGGCCGACGCCAGGGTAAATGAGTACCTGTATGTTCGCCGACGGTTGCAGAAGAAATTCGGCGGGGGTGATATGAAACAGCTGCGCGATATACTCCAACCTCTGACAGGTGCAACGCAGCATCATTATGGCATCATGTCAACAGCTGTGGAGTATGTGAGTTACGGAGTAAAATAAAAATAAAACAAATCAACGCTGTTCAGTTCAACAACCAATGACACGTGTATCAATCCATTGTTACGGCCGGAAGTAGGTTCTAGGTGAAATTTCACACATAGACTTTTCTAGGTTTCAAGATCGTGAGCAGGGTCTATACCTACGGTCTATATGTTAGTGCGCCAATTTAATCTACCGGTACTAGTAGCCTATGCAATCTCGAAAGTTTCCAGAGCGTGAAGATTTATATATAAATGTCACTAATGGTGCCTAATGTTACGACGAGATATATATATATATCTTTAGTCACGGCGGGTATATATATATATGCATACCAAAAATCCATGCTACATTTGGGAGACGTGAATAAATAGAGTAAATGAAACTATTCCACGATTGTTATGAATAAGTGGATTCGACAATTATGCATAAGTGAATTTTTATAAAGGGTGTGCATAAATAAATTGGGTATAATTATTTCATACTAACTATGTACATATGGATTTTATAATGGGGGTGAATAAATAAATTAAATATATTTATTCCACAATGCACATAGATATATATATGGCTTTTAAATGGGATATATGGAAGTGTGAACCAATAAGTTAGATATATGTATTCCGCAATGCATATGTATATATGGATTGTATGATGTTGTGTATTAGGGTTCTAGATTTTTTTAAGTAGAGGATGTATGTCCATATGTATATCCAGTTATGTTTGAAGAAAAGCAAACAAACCGGAGGATTGTGCACACAAGTAGGAGATGAATTAAAATGTTAGGTACATGAGGGAAATGTATCCCTAAGTGGGCTCAATGTTATTCAAGTGGGATAATGGTTTTTACTTTAAATCACTAGAACATTCAAGGAGTACATAGAAAAAAAAAAAAAAAAAAAATTTCCTAATTGAGAGGTGTGACAAACTAAATCCCGAGGAGAATTTTCAAGTCTGGGTTTAGGAGTTCATGGTACCATTTCAGGTGGGCTGGTACCGGGTAAATTAAATGTTCCAGATTCGTTTGAAATCAGATAGCTATAAGGTAGGTCAATTGACACGACAGGTGAGGAGGGAAGTGAGGTGTGTCAATATCGAAAAACGAAAATTGTCCCCGAGCGATCTATTACTGACATTATCATTAATGAAGAATAATAAGGTTATCTATTCAAAAAAATAAAGCGACTCTAAGTACAATGATAACGTGAGAAAGGAGTATATGTTACCATACGCTTGAATAAATAACAACGTAATTGCATTACACTTTTACTGGAGTGGGTTAAAGAAATCATTATGGAAATCATTCAAGGGTTAAAAGTCACGTAACCTTAGAATAGTGGAAAATTGATTTAAGTATTATAGTGAGGAGTAATGATATAGAAATGGGTAATGAAATCCACATGTAGTGTTGGGATGCCTACGCCCAAATAATAAGTGAGGAGGTCTCATGCGTATAGAGGCTATACATAGATCTTGTAATGAAGAATAAGGAAAATAAATCTATGAATATATAATATAGGGCATTTTTACTATTTCTATATTATATTATTATATATATAGGTAAAATTAGATTTCCTTTTATCCAATATCAAGAAATTAATTTTATTGTTTTAATTTTAATAATAAATAAAAGAGTTACAATCTGAATGGAACTTAAATAGTAGATGAAGAGTGTTTTGTTAAAGCACTTTATTATGAAAAGGTTATCCCTGCAATGGGCACAAATCCAACCACCAATAAGATTTTTTATTGCCTTACATTTATTTATATTTAATAGATTAAAAAATTATATAAATATATACAAAACAAATTAAAAAAAATTTCAACCATTCCCATAAAGAGGACAAATTATTTTATATAACGGAAATAACGGAAATTTTAAGATTGTCTTATGGAAAACTACTAAAAATTCATTATTGTATATTGAGGAGGACCAAATTCACTGAGGTTAAGAAAGAATTTGCGTAGATTTATGTGGGTCATATGTATTATTTAGAAAATTATAAATGAATTTTATTATAATGATAATGATAATAATTAATGTAAGATATTAAGATATTTTTTATATTTTATAATTTTATTTAGATACTAGAAGACAATAAAATAAGCTTTCCAAAATCATCATAATTTTCTAAAGTAAAAAAAAAGTGAGAATCATAAATATTTTAAAATTTAAGGTGAATATATAGTAAACAATTTAATTTAAGATAATATTTTTAATTTTCAACCATCTTTCATATTTTCTAATTTCCTTTTGATGATGTCTTTGCATTTAACAACCCAAATTTGTTACTTTTCATATATATATATATATATATATATATATATATATATATATATATATATATATATATATATATATATATATATATTCTAATAAAATTGATTTCATTTGTAATTTATTTCATATTATTCAATATCATTATGTAATGCAATTTACTCAATGAAAATAAAATTTTAATTATTATTAAAAACAATATTATTAGTAACATTATTAATAATAATAACAATATTATTAAAAATATCATTACTACAATATTAACGATGTTTATTTAAAATTAATGTTCATAATTGTATTAATAACAATAAGTTTCAAACATGATTAAGGTTTATTAAAATTATTAATAACATTTAAATTATAACAATAATATTAATAACATTTTATTAATAATATTAATATGATTAATTACATTAATGTTCATAATTGTATTAATAACTATAAGTTTCAAACATGATTAAGGTTTATTAAAATTATTAATAACATTTAAATTATAACAATAAAATTAATAACATTTTATTAATAATATTGATGTGATTAATTACATTAATATTGTTAATATAAATCCTATTAACATTAATATTGATAAATAATATTAATATTAATATTAATATGATTAATTACATTAATTTTCATAATTGTATTAATAACAATAAGTTTCAAACATGATTAAGGTTTATTAAAATTACTAATAACATTTAAATAATAACAATAATATTAATAACATTTTATTAATAATATTAATATGATTAATTACATTAATATTGTTAATATAAATCCTATTAACATTAATATTGATAAATAATATTAATAATGTTTTCTTTATAATAATAAATATGTTTTTTATTAATATTCTTTTTTTAATTATATTCCCTATAAAAATATGATGATTAATATTACGAATGATATTACTATTAATATCAAAATTAACACTATTAAAATAAATAGTATTAACATCATTAGTGATAAACAATATTTTTAAAATATTGATTCCTAGGATTTATTAATCTCTTTATTAATCATGTGAGTTTTTCATCATTTGTATTTAAAATATTTATTCCTAGCCTTTACTAATTTTTTTTGCTTTTTATAGGTATCTCTTGGCCGTGTTGATCTCTTATGTTCTTATATGTGACCAAATGTCACATTGTGACAAATATTGTCTCAATATGAAAATCACCCATTGCCAACCATGGTCATAGTTGGTCCAACGTCGCATTGTGACAACAATTTTCTCAATGTTTAAATCAATTCCATTGGGTTCACCAATTCCTTTGGTTTATAATTTGTTGGGTAATGGTTTTCCCTTGGGTTCACCAATTCCTTTGGTTTATAATATTAAACCCTTGGGTTTATTAGTTCTTTTGGTTTATAATATGACTAATCCATCTATGCCATCCAACATCAAATGTCACATTCTAACAAATATTGTCTCAATATTAAAATCACCCATGGCCAACCATGGTCATACTTGGTCCAACGTCGCATTGTGACAACAATTGTCTCAATGTTTAAATCAATTCCCTTGGGTTCACCAATTCCCTAGGTTTATAACTTGTTGGGTAATGGTTTTCCCTTGGGTTCACCAATTCCTTTGGTTTATAATATTAAACCCTTGGGTTTATTAGTTCTTTTGGTTTATAATATGAATAATCGATCAATGTCATCCATGATCAAATGTCACATTCTGGAAAATATTGTCTCAATATGAAAATCACCCATGGCCAACCATGGTCATAGTTGGTCCAACATCGCATTGTGACAACAATTGTCTCAATGTTTAAATCAATTCCCTTGGGTTCACCAATTCCTTTGGTTTATAATATTAAACCTTTGGGTTTATTAGTTCTTTTGGTTTATAATATGAATAATCGATCAATGTCATCCATGATCAAATGTCACATTCTGACAAATATTGTCTCAATATGAAAATCACTCATGGCCAACCATGGTCATAGTTGGTTGAACGTCGCATTGTGACAACAATTGTCTCAATGTTTAAATCAATTCCCTTGGGTTCACCAATTCCTTTGGTTTATAATATTAAACCCTTGGGTTTATTAGTTCTTTTGGTTTACAATATGAATAATCGATCAATATCATTCATCATCAAATTGTCTGGATATGAAATCAGCCATGGCCAACCATGGTCATACTTGGTCCAACGTCGCATTGTGACAACAATTGTCTCAATGTTTAAATGAATTCCCTTGGGTTCACCAATTCCTTTGGTTTATAATTTGTTGGGTAATCATTTTCCCTCGTTCATCACAATTTCACGTGGTTTATAATATTAAACCCTTGGGTTTATTAGTTCTTTTGGTTAATAATATGAATAATCGATCAATGTCATCCATAATCAAATGTCACATTCTGACAAATATTGTCTTAATATGAAAATCGCCCATGGCCAACCATGGTCATAGTTGGTCCAACGTCGCATTATGACAACTATTGTCTCAATGTTTAAATCAATTCCCTTGGGTTCACCAATTCATTTGGTTAATTATTTGTTGGGTAATGTTTTTCCCTTGGGTTCACCAATTCCTTTGGTTTATAATATTAAACCCTTGGGTTTATTAATCTCTATTGTTTTTAATATTTCCCTTAGCCTTATTGATCCCTTAGGTTTTTAATATTTGTTGGGTAATGGTTTTCCCTTGGGTTCACTAATTATTTTGGTTTATAATATTAAACCCTTAGGTTTATTAGTTATTTTGGTTTATAATATGAATAATCGATCAATGTCATCCACGATCAAATGTCACATTCTAACAAACATTGTCTCAATATGAATATCACCCATGGCCAACCATCGTCATAGTTGGTCGAACGTCGCATTGTGACAACAATTGTCTCAATATTTAAATCAATTCCATTGGGTTCACCAATTCCTTTGGTTTATAGTATTAAACCCTTGGGGTTATTAGCTATTTGTGTTTACAATATGAATAATCGATCAATGTCATCCATGATCAAATGTCACATTGTGAGAACAATTCTCTCAATGTTTAAATCAATCCCCTTGGGTTCACCAATTCCTTTGGTTTATAATATTAAAACTCGAGTTTATTAGTTATTTTGGTCTATAATATGAATAATCAATCAATGTCATCCATGATCAAATGTCACATTCTCCGACAAATATTGTCTCAATATTGAAACTACCCATGGCCAACCGTGGTCAATTCCATTGGTTTATAATTTGTTGGGTAATAGTTTTCCCTTGGGTTCACCAATTCTTTTGGTTTATAATATTAAACCCTTGGGTTTATTAGTTCTTTTGGTTTATAATATGAATAATCGATCAATGTCATCCACGATCAAATGTCACATTCTGAAAAACATTGTTCCATTGGCGTAAAAGGATCTGCGGCCAACCATGGTCATAGTTGGTCGAACGTTGCATTGTGACAACAATTGTCTCAATGTTTAAATCAATTCCCTTGGGTTCACCAATTCCTTTCGTTTATAATTTTTTAGGTAATGGTTTTCCCTTGGGTTCACCAATTCCTTTGGTTTATAATAATAAACCCTTAGGTTTTATTAATCTCTACTGTTTTTAATATTTCCCTTAGCCTTATTGATCCCTTAGCCTTATTGGTTTTCTGACAAATATTGTCTCAATATTGAAATCACCCATAGCCAACCCTGGTCAATTCCATTGGTTTATAATTTGTTGGGTAATGGTTTTCCCTTGGGTTCACCAATTCCTTTGGTTTATAATATTAAACCCTTGGGTTTATTAGTTCTTTTGGTTTATAATATAAATAATCGTATCAATGTCATCCATGATCAAATGTCACATTCTGACAAACATTGTCCGAATATGAAAATGACCCATGGCCAACCATGGTCATAGTTGGTCGAACGTTGCATTGCATAACAAATTGTCTCAATGTTTAAATCAATTCCCTTGGGTTCACCAATTCCTTTGGTTTATAATTTGTTGGGTAATGGTTTTCCCTTGGGCTCACCAATTCCTTTGGTTTATAATATTAAACCCTTAGGTTTTATTAATCTCTATTGTTTTTAATATTGCCCTTAGCCTTATTGATCCCTTAGGTTTTTAATATTTTTTGGGTAATGGTTTTCCCTTGGGTTCACCAATTCCTTTGTTTTATAATATTAAACCCTTGGGTTTATTAGTTCTTTTGGTTTATAATATGAATAATCGTTCAATGTCATCCATGATCAAATGTCACATTCTGACAAATATTGTCTCAATATGAAAACCACTCATGGCCAACCATGGTCATAGTTGGTTCAACGTCGCATTGGGACAACAATTGTCTCAATGTTTAAATCAATTCCCTTGGGTTCAGCAATTCCTTTGGTTTATAATATTAAACCCTTGGGTTTATTAGTTCTTTCGGATTATAATATGAATAATCGATCAATGTCATCCATGATAAAATGTCACATTCTAACAAATATTGTCTGAATATGAAAATCACCCATGGCCAACCATGGTCATAGCTGGTCCAACGTCACATTGTCACAAAAAAATTCTCGATGTTTAAATCAATTCCCTTAGGTTCACCAATTCCGTTGGTTTATAATATTAAACCCTTGGGTTTACTAGCTCTTTTTGTTTATAATATGAATAATCGATCAATGTCATCCATGATCAAATTTTCCGAATATGAAATCACCATGGCCAACCATGGTCATACTTGGTCCAACGTCGCATTGTCACAACAATTGTCTCAATGTTTAAATGAATTTCCCTTTGGGTTCACCAATTTCCGGTTTATAATTTTTTGGGTAATGGCTTTTCTCTTGGGTTCACCAATTTTTTTGGTTTATATTATTAAACCCTTGGGGTTATTATTTTTTTGGTTTATAATATGAATAATCGATCAATGTCATCCATGATCAAATGTCGCATTGTGACAACAATTGTCTCAATGCTTAAATCAATTCTCTAGAGTTCACCAATTCCTTTGGTTTATAATTTTTTGGGTAATGATTTTCCCCTGGGTTCACCAATTCCTTTGGTTTATAATATTAAACCCTTGGTTTATTAGCTCTTTTGCTTATAACATGAATAATCGATCAATTTCATTCGTGATCAAATGTCACATTCTGACAAATATTGTCTCAATATGAAAATCACCCATGGACAACATTGGTCATAGTTGGTCCAACGTCGCATTGTGACAACAATTGTCTCAATGTTTAAATCAATTCCCTTGGGTTCACCAATTCCTTTGGTCTATAATTTTTTGGGTAATGGTTTTCCCTTGGGTTCACCAATTCATTTGATTTATAGTATTAAACTCTTGGGTTTTATTAATCTCTATTGTTCTTAATATTGCCTTTAGCCTTATTGATCCCTTAGATTTTTAATATTTATCCCTTGGGTTCACTGATTCCTTTGGTTTATAATATTAAACCCTTGGGTTTATTAGTTTTTTTGGTTTATAATGTTAATCACACATTTGGTTTATTACTCTCTTGAGTTTAAAATACTAATTCTCAGGGTTTGTTAATTTCTTAAATTTTTCAGTTTAAAATATTAATTCTTAGGGTTTATTAATCTCTATTGTTAATAATATTCATCCGTTAGGTTTATGATATTTATCCCTTGGGTTCGTTGATTCCTTTGCTTTATAATATTAAACCCTTGGGTCTATTAGTTCTTTTGGTTTATAATGTTAATAATCTCGTTGGTTTATTAGTTCTTTTGGGTCTATTAGTTCTTATGTTTAAAATACTGATTCTTATGGATTATTAATTTATTAGGTTTTTTAGTTTAAAATATCAATTCTTACAGTCTATTAATCTCTTGTGTTTTTAATATTGAGTCCTTATGTTTATAATATTTATCTCTTGGGTTCACCAATTCCTATGGTTTATAATATTTAAACCTTAGGTTTATGATGAAATTGGGTTTGTATTATTAATTATCCCTTGGGTTTATTAATATCTTCACTTTAAAATATTAATTGTTAAGGTTCATTAATCTCTTAAGTTTTCTGTTTTTAAATATTGTTTCATATGGTTTCTTACTCTCTTGAGTTTAATATTATTAATACATTAATATATATTATAAATAAATATTCAAATATTTATTAATAATGATTATTAATAATATTTTAATATTATTAATATATATTATTAATAATATAACCAACTATGATATAATATATATTATTAATTTTTTTGTTTATTAATAATATAACCATCTATGATATTAATATATTAATAAATATTAAAATATTATTTATTATTAATATTATTTTTATATTAATAAATATTTTTAATATATATTATGTATATTTCAAGTTAATTTATAGTATGTATATAGTTAATATTATCAATATATTAATAAATATTTTTAATATATATTATTAATACTTATTATAATATTAATAATATATATAAAATATTTTTTATATATTAATAATGATTATTAGTAATATTATAATATTATTAACAATATATATAAATAATATTAAATTATTTTAATATTTATTTAGTAATATTAATAATATTATAATATTACTACTAATCATTATAAATAAATATTAAAATATTTATTAATAATGATTATTAGTAATATTATAATATTATTAATATATATTATTAATAATATAAATTAATCTTATAATATAATATATATTAATATATTATTAGTTCTTATGGTTTATTAATAATATAAATTATCTATGATATTAATATATAAATAAATATTAAATTATTATATATTATTATTATTATTTTTATATTAATATATATTATATATATTTCAAGTTAATTTATAATATGTATATAGTTAATATTTTTAATATATATTATTAATACTTATTATAATATTATTAATATATATAAAATATTTTGTGATTTTAATCATAATTAATATATTTAATATATTAATATTCTTATTAATATATAATATATATATTTCAAGTTAATATAATAAAATTATCATATGTAATATTTATTTATTGATATATAAATTAATGTGATGGGTAGTGGATATAGGCCTATCGGCGTATATCAACCACATTAGTTTTTACTAATGTGGTTGTGCTAGTCTAAATTCTCATGTTAAATTCATTACAGGAAGGAAAGAAGGAATGCAAGAGCTTCTTATTGTGTTGTTCGTTGGACAATGAAGTATCTGTGGAGAAGGTGCAGAGAATCAAGTATGATCCAAGGAATTGTAATGGATAGACAATAAGAGCCACCCTCTCATCTTACAGGTATGTACACATTTTCCTTCTCCCAAATTTTTTCTACTTTACTTCAAATGATATGAGTATCCCATAGAAAACAAAAAAAATAGGGAATAAACGAATGTAATGTGTATAAATTCTGCATGATATAACTAGCCCGTAGCCAAAAAAGGGGGAATAAAAGAATGATTGTGTATAAATTAATTCTGCATGCTAAGTTATATTGGATATAAATTTAGTTTAATGTATTATTAGTAAATTTGTTATTATAAATAGAAAAATGAATCTTGAAGAGAACCGAATGCAATGTTTGTGACCAAAATGTTGTGGTTGACACCAAAACTTTTCATTCCGAACATCTCTGAAGAAATCGGAATGGCTATGGCGCTGATAGCTCCTACAGAAGTTCCAACAATGGCCGTGCTCACATAAAGGACAACACTGCTTGTTGGGTTCATGAATCTCATCATGAAGAATGACATCAATATACAAATACAAAGTATAAAGAGGATGTATATATGTCACCCAAATAATTGTTAATGGTTTATGCGATTGTGATAACCATTATACCTCAGATACCCTATTAAATGAATATATTCCAAAGGAAAAATCATAATTAAAAATTAAACTGTCATATAGAGAGATATCAAAAAAATAAATATTCATATCATGTTGTTAACCCTTAATTTGATCATGGGCATGTACAAATGGCCAATGAAACTATATATATATATATATATATATATGACTACCATCATTGAGACAATTGAAAAAAAAAATATTTCATTCACAATTCAAATTAACAATTTCAATAAAATAATAATGATCTATAAAAATTTCAGAAATCTTAACAAAACATGTGCATAGATTGTTGAAGTGATCATACATACAAGTATAAAAATTTCAAAACTAAATTAAAAAAATTCAATAGCATGTATAAATATTCATCACAAGGAAGAAATAAAAACATTAATAAAGTAGTATTTAATAATACAGAAGAAATTTCTCACTTGTTAAACAAAATAAAAAAATATTTATACAATGAAAAATATATGCAATATAAAATTTAAACAAAATAAATTTTAGTTAATTTAAGGGATATATTGAAATTTAACTTAGTAGAAATCCAAAGTTATGTAACAATGAAATCACATTTTTAGATTGAATGGTGACAAAATAAAATTCATATATCTTGTTGTTCCAACAAAGATTAACACTTTATTTATATATTTAAATATTCATAAATGAAGATAACTCAAATTTTAAAACACAAATTTCAAACTAAATTTTTTATCATCTACGAATGTGAAAACAAAACCATTTTTATAACCTAATCCAATTTTCTATGAGATAATACTATTCATAGCTTCCAAAAAGTTCATACATAAAAGTTCATCTTAAATGCAAGGATGTATGAATTTTTCTATATATAGTTTTATGAACTAAGATTTTAATCCATTTTAACTATTTTAAATACATTGTTGGTTAAAAAGCACAGCTTAATTATTCAACATTTTAAATAATAACTTTAGACCTAGTAAGTGGTACTTTATTTATTTATTAATTTTAATAATAATGTGAATTTTCTTAATTTAGAATTGTTTTAAATATATGAATAAATTCAATAAACTTTGAAAAAAACATAAAAATATTAAAACATTTGAGTTATATAACTCCTACTATTGAAATTTATCATTTTGAAATATCTTTATTAAATTTCAACAGAATCAACCTATGCTTTGAGTCACGGTATCTCGGCTACCACATATATATGTAAAGAAAATGTGCACATAGGCTTACTTTGTCCAATGCATAACCTATTCAAGATCTGAATTAAGACTTAACTTCAATGAACACCTCAAAGGTTTTTTATTTTAATTTTCAAATCACATAGTTTTTTCAAGAGTCCAGTATTTCTCTTTAACTTTTAATGCATATGAATCATGACAACATACTTGGTAATTATATAAATTAATTCCTTGTATAAACTCTATAGTAAAATTAATGTCCCTTCTGGGTGGAAAACCTGGTATTTCCTCCGGAAATACATCCACAAAATCATTCCCTATCAGAATGTTTTCTATCATTGGATTCTTTTCTTTGGAATTGATAAAACCCACCTGGCTAGCATATAACTGGCATCCTTTCCTAATGAACTTAATCATTTGAGATGTTGTAATAGGATACAACTGTAGGGGTTTCTTTATACCTTGAATCTCCTTCTGATTTCCATCATGCGTTCTGTAATGTATATCATTTTCTTTACAATCTACTAACATCTAGTGCTTCTCCAACCAATCCATACCAAGTAGCACATTGTAGGATCCCAAAGATAATATATTTAGGTCTAAAATTAGTTGTTGTTCACTAATTTTCAGTGTACAGTTCAGAATTTTTGCACAAACTTTCCTCTTTGCTCTCGTGGCTAACTGTACCAGCCAAGGATTTATGAATTTATAACTTTACAATTTACAAATCTCTACTAATTTGGGGATTACGTAGCTTAAATTTTCACTTGGGTCTACCAAAATAGAAACAAGTTGAGAGAGTAGCTTACCTTCCAACTCTATCATTATCGGTTGGTAATCCTCCTGTCGATCTTCTAAGGCTACGTTAATTCTAGGTATATTTCTTGCCACATATCCTACTTTTGAGGCTTCTTAGTATCCTTTCTTGTTCTTGGATCAAATGCTCATTATCAATTCGAACCCCGACCATTTCTTCCTGTAGTTTCTGTACTGTGTTTAACATAATGCTAGTTTGGTGTTGTTGTTCCTCTAGCAGTCTACTTGTTTGCTGGTGTTGATCAACACTTAGCTGAATCCACATTTCAGGGTTCATTTCTAGTCAAGGTTGGGGTTCTTCGATGTTCTGGGGTGCCTATTGTGTTGGCCCCCTTCTCCTAATGTCTCCTATTATGCTTCTTTTCTCTGTGCATCAATATACACACAGATTAAATCGTTAGATGACCGATAGGATCCTAGTGTTCGAACCTAGTTCTGATACCACTTGTAACATTCAACTACAAATATCACTTTTAACCTTTGTCTATTTTTTTTTTTACTAAAAAAATCCTAACACAACTCAACACAAACCTTGATTATATTACATTATCATTATTCTGATAACAAATTTATGATATAAGATCTGGTTCAGGTTTAATTACACTTCCCAAAATTTGAGTTGTATGACTGACAACGTATCTGCACTATGGTTAAGTGATTGTAATACTCTATATAATTAAAAATATTTGAACATTAATCAATGCCAGATCTTGAGCATATCAGTCAAAAATTTTTGTTTCACAACGAAGTCTCATATACAAGATTTTTGGAATTATTTGGTTTTCTGCCGGTGGATAATTAATGTGGTAAGTTTGCATATGGGTTGGAATTTATTATCTTTGTCCCATAGACCTTACAGAATCCCAGTTCTAGCTTTCCTCATCGTCGATTTGCTCATAATAAGATCTATAGTTGTGTTTAGTTCTAAGGTTCTGGGGTTATTTTTGGGTAATGACTACCACCAAACCTAACAGTTCTAATATTTCCTAGGGTTTCCGCCGCAAGCTCTGTAATCATGAATCCATGGCTGCCATACTATACATTTCTCATCAAATTCCTTCCTTCTCTGCTCCGGAACCCTTCAACAATGGTAAGACTCTCTCCATTTTTCTAACACCTTTCACTTTGGCTAGATTTCTTCCATATAACCTCTTTTCTTGAGGGTTTCTCTTAGAAGGCTTCTATTGTTTTCAAGTTAATCTTTTATTGTTAAATTGGCAGCCATTTCTCATTCTCAACTTGGCTCTTGTTTTCTGGGTCGAAGTTAGAAATTCTTTCTGCTCTCAGGAGAAAATGCTATTGTCTTCCACTGCCTCCTCGGAGAATTTACTCAGGTATTGTATGCGTTGATTTGAATACTAGTGATTTTAAGTTACTCTTCCCTTCTGTGCATGTTCATGCATCAATGATTTAATTTTCAAGCTTTCTTCACTGCAGTTTATCCCCGTCACCATTTCCACAGAGTATTAAGTTTACACGTATGACCTTTAGTATTATCGTTCTCCTGCAACAAGATTGGTCCTTTTTTTTTCTTAAATTTCTTTTAGTCTTCATGTGGTTTTCTTCACTAGTTCTCTTTCATTTTCAGTTATGAACCATTGCCTAACTCTATGGTTGGAGGCTCAGCTACCTTCCTTGTCTTTGAGTCTCTACTAACTCATTTAAATTTCAATTTACATTTTGAAATATCTTTATTAAATTTACATTTTGAAATATCTTTATTAAATTTCAACAAAATCAACCTATGTTTTGACTGACAATATCTCCGCTACCACATATATATGTAAACAAAATGCTCACACAGACTTATTTTGTCCAACGCTTATCCTATTAAAGATCTGAATTAACAGTTAACTTCAATCACCAACTCAAAGGTTGTCAACCAACACCTCAAAGGTTTTTTATTTTAATTTAGTACATCACAGGAGACCATTGGATTTCACAAACATATTTTTCACAGTGACTCCATAAAATAGAAAACAAGAAATCCAAAAAGCCTTTTATTATGTTGGAGATATTTGGTAAATCAGAAATAACATGGTTATGGATTGTCCTTGATCTATTATCATTAATCAAATGTGTTTCTACAATAACGAACAGTGACTACCCAGAACTCTAAAAATATATGTTATTTCCTAAATGGATAATGAATGAAGTAATAAAAATGCGCTAACGTCCAGAAGAGAATAACCTCCACATAACTCACACTTATAAGGTATACTTATAATATCAAATAAATAAAAAATAAGTTACAAATCATATATATATATATATATATATATATATATATATATATATATATATATATATATATGAATTAAATAATAGCTTCGTACAATAGATCTTTGTAAAGTAAAATCAACAAGCCAAGAAAGGGATGAAGGGGACAAAGAAAGTGGAAAATAGAGAGGGGAAGAATGGAAATGAAGCAGCACCCATTGCCGATCTCGGTGATGTTTCCTTCACCTCTGCGGCTTTTGTTTGCCCACCAATATCATCATAACGACTAAAAATTTTACAAATGTGTAGTTTCTTAAGCGTGCCATTGTTGTTCACACCAACAAGGTTTTTATCCCTGAACATTGATTTCATTTCAAAAATTAGGTGCGCAATTACAATTTGAAATATTGGGCTCGATATAGATTTTGAATTATTTTCGTAATTAATGAAGGGTGTAGGCACTGGGGAATGGGATAGCATTGGATGGTGACGCCACAAAAAGGAGGAGAAGTTGTCGTAAAAGCGTTGGAGGGTGGTACTGACAGGAGGCAGAGCTTGACAGTGGGAAGAGACCATAGTTATTAAGCTCGAATTCGAATTTGGATTTGAATTCGATACGAGAAGATAAAAATTCGAATTAAAACAAATTAATTTGGGAAAAAAATAGAATTGAAATAATTTCTAATAACTCTAGATCAATTAACAACCTTACAAATACAATTCACTCCCAAAAAACTAAAAAAATCGAGTGTTACTCTTCATTCCAAGAATTCAAATCTGAGAAGCCTAACATGGATTTTTAACATAAAACTTATTTGTTCAAAATTATCATTTAATAAATAAATATATATTTAGAAAATCACCATTCTAAACTTATTTATTTATTTATGTAGTCAAAATAAAATTATACTTATAAAATGAGTAATAATCTAGTTTCACCTATTATTTTTTTTCCCGTTTCCTTGACTTTCCAGCCCTCCAAAACAAGATTGAAATTGAAAACAAAAAACAATTTGCAATTTCACAATTTTTTCTAATTTCCTTTGTTTTCCTGCACAGTAATCCTAACCAAAACTATCTTTTCCTTCAATTCATTCCCAACTAGAAATTCAAGGGATCACCTAACTTAAGATCCAGATTCTTACATAACTTATTACACCAGAGAAAAAATATTGTTTCATTTAAGAAAAACCCCGCTTTCATTGTAAAAAAGAAAATTTCTTATTGCAAAATTGTTTCTGCTTCTTTTTTAATCCTTAATTAAAACTTTATTTTAATTTTTTTCTAATTACAAATCACATTTTAAATGAATAATTGTTTTTATATGTTTTTTATATACAAATAAAATATCCTATGCTTTTAGATAGATAATTGTAAATTGTAAATTTTCAATGACAATAATATATCTATAATAAATATGTATAAATATATAAAATTTCTATATAAAACATCGTATTATGTCTTAGATTTTAAATAATAAAATATTATTAATAAATTAAATTAACATATAAAATTTAATAAGTTATTTACATGTTAGATTTTTTTTTTTAAATAACAAATATGTAAAAAAATTTCATCCAAAATTAATTTTCTAATGGTGAATGATTAATTAATTATATTAAGTAAACAAAATTTCAAATACAGCATTTCTTAATAAAATCCTAAAAACCTAAAACATTAAATAAATAAAAAAAAAAAAAATCCAAATTCCAACCCTCCCACCAAGCATTGATAGTTTACCCATCGCACAACATTGATATTTTAACCACAAAGGCCACACTTATGAAAAAACAAAACTAAAGCATCCCACACGTGACTTACTAACATTAGCGCAACACTTGATTGATTAACATTGAGGAGAGGGTAGTGGAGAGCAGCATAGACAAAGACAACGAACGTTGAGTGGAGCGCGTGCAACGGATATGGAGCGGAGTGGAGCGCGTGCTTTTCCGTTAGGCCTGCAATTTGTGCTTTTCCATTAAACATAAAATTCAAAAGGATGAAGAGATTAAAAAAAAAAAGAAGCAACGTCTAACGAATAAAGCGAATAAAGCAGTACCTTTGGTTTCCTTATCTCAGCATGTGATAATTTTAGTTTTTTTTCGATTCTTTTCTAATTTCAAGCTAATTTTTGTTAAATTTGATTTAGGTTTGTGATCGACAAAAAAAATTGAAATCAAAAATAATTTCCGTTGTGTTATATTTGTGATTCGAATTGTTCTTTTAATATATGTTTTGTGTTAATTTGTTTTTAATTTTTCTTTTTTTATTTTGGTTTGCTTTAATGTGATAGGAATATTATTATTAGGGTAAAGTTGATTTTCTGTTTAGTGTTGCATCAATATTATCACATGGCAAAGTTGAGTTTTATATTTTTTTATCCGTGATTTTTTTATTGATTTGGAAATGTGGTTAATATTTATGTACTATTTGTGATTTTGATTTTTTTTACTCAGTTTAAATTTAAATTTAAATTTTAGAAATTCATTTATTGTTATGACTAAAATATTCTTTACACATGCAAAACATATCAAATTCATGAAAATCTGTTGCTTTGACGATTTTCTATTTCGTATCATTTGATTACTAATAATTTTGGGTTAAAAAAATATAATACCAAAGTAAATAAAAATCTACTGTTTTTTTTTTTTTAATTTCTTCCTCTACTCATCATCTATTTTTTAAATTTATTTCTTTACTCATCATGTATTTCTTTTGCTACCAAAATCATTTGAAGTAGAATGTTGCTAAGAAAATCTACTTAATATATCCCTTATCTGTAACACCCATGAAAACTTACTCTAAGTATTTCTTTTTGTTTTCTGCCTGGATAAAAGTAAGACATGTGATGAAAATGTTGATATAACTATTATTTTCATAAATGAAAATAATAAATTATCTTTGACATATTCTTCTTCTTAGAAATATGTTAACTATTAAAATGAGAGATTAATACTTAAATACCATAAATTAGAAACAATAAGTAAGAAAATCCTCCTTTTTCATCATTATTACTCTTTATATTTTGTAGTGGAAAAAGAAGGAAAAGTATAAATATGATAAAAATACACACCACCAATAAATAAAGAATAATAGAGAGATATTTCATGTCGTGGATACTATAGCATGAAACTATTGTTGCTAAGTAAAAATATTTTGGAGAGATATTACTCGTGGGAGAGAAATACTAGTTAAACCCAAGAAATGACCAAGACACTTCTAAGGGATCGAGAGAAGAAATCAAAATTATCTATGAGAGATAAAGACTAGTTCAACACAAGAAATTACCAAGACACTAATAATGTTTGGAGAGGAGAAATCATGGTTAATATTTTTGCAACTTTTCAGGAAAATTAACCATGGAGCTAAAGGATAACTGACAAATATTTAATTGGTCAAGAGTATCGTGGAAATTTTCATGTATTTATGAAGGGGTCCGGATAAGTATATGTGTGAATGAATGATTTGATGTAGGTCAACACATTCCTTATAATATTTGGAGGTGAGAACATAATGATGTGAGGAGTCATATGAATTAAGTAAAAAATATATATTAAATATGAGACCAAATCGGTTACTGAAAAAGAAAAAGTGAATTGAAGGATTGTACACATAAGATTTAGATATAGCAATAAAGTTAATATTGAGGTTTTTCATATGTTATAGGTGTGAACTAGTAAAAATTAGTATTACAATTCCAAATTTTTTGGATCCAATAAGATCGATAATGATTATTTTAGCTATCTATGTGATCTAAAATTTATGTTTATCTAATATGCTTGAGTATTATTATTGTGAATGTCTATCATATTTGTCCATTATGTTGGTGTGATGTTAATTGTAGACATTTTCATATGTTTTAGGCTTAACAATATTGGTTGATACTATTTTATTAAAGTATGTGATTGGAAATTTAGATTTATATAATGTAGTTAATGATGAATATCAAAAAAAATATCTGAATAAATTTGGAAAAAATTATTTTCATAATGATAGTGATTGGAAATTGTCCTATACATTAAAATAATATAATAATTTTTGCAATAATCTTTGTTGAAAATATGAGATGTGTTCATGTATGCTTCTACTTGTCAAAAAATTTAAGGTAGAATTCCTTTATTTTCAAATTTATTGTAACTTTAATTTGTTATATCCAATAAATTTGGGATTCATTTATACTTTTCACTACTTTATGACCATCTTGATATAACTATTATTTTCATAAATGAAAACAATAAATTATTTTTGATATATTCTTCCTCTTAGAAATGTGTTTACTATTAAAATGAGAGATTAACACTTAAATGCCATGAAAATTCTTGAAAAATTAAAAACAATAAGGAAGAAAATCCTCATTTTTCATGATTAAACTATTTATATTTTGTAGAGGAAAAGGAAAGAAAAGTAGGAATATGAAAAAAAGACACACCACCAATAAATGAATAAGACTAGAAAGAGATTTCATGTGGTCGATACTATAGCATGTAACTATTGGTGATAAGGAAAATTATTTTGGAGAGAAATTATGTGTGGGAGAGAAAGACTAGTTAAACCCAAGAAATTACCAAGACAGTACTAAGGGTTTGAGAGGAGAAGCTGAAATTATCAATGGGAGAGAAAGAATATTTGAACCCAAGAAAATACCAAGACACTACCAATGTTGGTAGAGGAGAAATCATGGTTAATATTTTATCAAATTTTTAGGACAATTAACCATGGAGCTCAAGGATAACTGAAAAATATTTTGTTGGTCAGGAGGATCGTGGAAATTTTCACAAATATATGGAAGGGTACACATAAGTATATGTGTGAATGAGTGATTGTATGTAAAGTGAATGGTAAAGGAAAAATATTATATGGAATTAAAAGTTGAGATTTTAATCTTTTGGGAAATAATTGATACTACTGTTGTAAATGAATATGCTACACGAGAATAGTAGTATGTTCGGTTAACTTTGTGGTTTTAGGTCAACACATTCCTTATAATCTCTAGAGGTGAGAAGAGAATGATGTGAGGATTCATATGAATTAAGTGAAAAAATGTATTAAATATGAGACCAAATTAGTTATTGAAAAAGAAAGAGTATTGAAGGATTGTACATATAAGATGTAGATATAACAATAAAGTTAATATTGGGGTTTTTCATAGGTGATAGGTGTGAACTAGTAAAAATTAGTATAAAAATTCCAAACCTTATGCATGAACAAGAGAGGATGACGACTAAGTAAAATAATGTGGTCCCTTGAACCAGAGGTTCATACGAGGTCTCTCGTATAAAACTTATGTCGACACTATGTTTACAAATATCAAAAAATAGATATGTAGTTATACTATCATATCGAAATATTAATCTTACGGAGGGAAAATATAAGAATAAATCTGCCAAAAATAAAAATTTAAAATAGAATTTCTTATACAATACAAGTGAAAAAACAAATTTGCATTCAAGTATTCAATAGAAAATTGCATACTAGAAAGGAAAGACCCTATTTTATTAAATAACTACCCTAACCATTAAGGGAGAAATTTTAGTAATAACAATGTTTTCATAGTAAAATATCTGTAATAAAAAAATATAAGGCTTATGAACAAGAAATAATGAATGCAAATTTGAAGTGAGTAACACATAAAAAAATATATAAGTGGATAGCATTCCTAACATGTAGTTGTAGATATTTCTTGTCACTACAAATTATGGAGAAATAAGTCCACATAGAAATATTGACATAAATTACACAATTTTATATTCGAAAAGGATGAATCCTTCTATGGTAAGAATACCCCATTATGAATATTAGATATTTTAATTACAAATATAGAGCCTTGATAAAACATTACACTCAACTCAAACATAAATGATAGGTTGATTATGGATTTAAGTCAGGAACCAATAAACCTAATGCATAATGTAATGGTACCATGCTAAGTGAGAAGGTTGTAGTGGATTGAAAATATATTAAGAAATAAAAATGGCTAAAATGAGCACCCTCAAGTAAAGCCCTGTGAACCCATGAAAGTCATTTAAATATCAAATTCATATTGGAAAACTTATTTAAAAGTGGAAAATTGCATAACAAGGGTCTGAAATATAATCCTTATCTATAGTCACCATATGGGTAACCAATCTTCTCTACATTCAAAACATGATTCCCTCGTAAGGAATTCCCTGTAGAAGTGAAACTCTTGATGGTGGAATGTACTAAAAATAAATTTGTGCAACAAAAGTACAACCAATTCAATGGTCTCCAAAACTTTAATCTTAAATTCTTTGGAATTCAAGTAAAAGTAGACGGAATCAATTAATGTGTTATCTAAAATTGACATGTAGTCAAAATTTGTTTTCGTTTAACCCAAATAGAGTTGACAGAGTTGGGTAAAGTATCTCATAGGAACAAGCCAATGAGTACAATAACCATCCTTCTTGAAGACCTTGTAGCATTTATTCAAACAAAGTGATTTATATTTATAGTGATATTCCACTTATAACTAAGTTTCAATATCCCTGGTTCTTGGTAGGATTCGAAGCTGGATTTTTGAGATTACTTTATCTCAATGAAAAATGTAATGAAACCCTAATTTTTTGACTAGGTAGGGTAGTTACCCTAATACATGCCAACTTAATTTTATCGTTGTTTTCCAAAATGGTCTATATCATTGAATGTAAAGAGTCCAATAAGATTCCTTGAGGTTGATGGGGACCGAGACCACCGAGCATATTAGAGCGTGAAGCCTTGTTGATGAGGCAACCACAACAAATATTGTTGTTTCATTCCCACAAAATAATATAATGCATAAAGTATATTATGAAAGACATTTTAACACAACACATGAGTTTAGGCATATCAGCATGATTCATTCAATAAAAATTAATAGGGTATATATATATAAGTCATGTTGACGGTCATAAGTCTACATTTTCATTTATTAAATTAAACGGTTGTCAACATGAAGGATGAGGGTTCATCTCTTTTAAGAATACGAAAGTTACTACCTGTTGAGGATCAATGCATAAAAAAATGAATATTTCTTACATATATATAAGCACAATAGATATAATTAAAATAAATAGAAAAAAATAATAAGATGTGTAAGTATGCAAATAGATAACTTAGGGTAATATAGTCAAAAAGAAAAAATTTAATGGACAAATTGAGAGACAGGAACAATTCTCGAGAAATTCACCATGCTATATTCCATTTTATAATGATATATATATATATATATTTCTTTTAGAAAAAAAACAACAATGTAAAGTGAACTGGTGGGAATACCTTATAAAGTGAACAGAAGTACAAAAGTAGGTAAAGAAAGATCTAGAAAAGGGTTGAATTTGAAATTATGAGAAGACTTATTGTCATGTTTATTATTTTTTTAAAAAAATTAAATAAAAGTTTAAATTTTATTGTGCAAATGTAGGTAAATTAGAAATATTTCACATTAAAAAGAAGGGATATGTTACATATGGTACTAGATCCAAGTTGGAAAATTGTGGTTTATGAGTGTGAATACAACTAGAATCATACGCTATAAATTTATTTACAGGATGAGGAAGAAGGTAAATCATATATGTCATGTATACAAGGAAAGGATTTGTAAAGCATTTATGTACTCTGAGTATGTGATAGAATTTTATTAGGTGAACTATGTTTGTATACTAATTGTTTGTGTGAGAATACCCTTACTATAGGAATTTCTATCCAAGAGTGAATAGAGTTCTAATGAATAGATGAAGTAGTATTAACTGCTAACTAGCAGATTATATTCCATGATTGTTTAAAAAACTAATAAACAAGGGCGATTAAAACAAGTGGAGTTAAGAAAAATAAACATACTTAAGTGAGAAAATGTGTATTGGAATAGATGTATAAAGTATAATTACCTTCCTTATTAGGTTAATAATTCAATAACATTAGATTCATATGCTTAGCAAGTAAGTAAAAATGTTGTATGTCAAATTGTGTAAAAGTATGCAATTACTTACATGATAATTACTTTTTGATATGATAAATGTTTAATGTGTTCATGGAGTTGTGTACGTTTCAGGTGAATTTGAGTTACAAGTGTTACTCTTTGCAGTACTCTTAATAGTTGGGAGAAACTTTGAATTGCATAAAAAAATATATAATGTAAGGACCCACCCAACATTTACCCACTTATTTACATGATAATTACTTGTTGATATGATAAATGTTTCATGTGTTCATGGAGTTGTGGATGTTTTAGGTGGATTTGAGTTACGAGCGTTACTCTTTGCAGTACTCTTAATAGTTGGGAGAAACTTTGAATTGCATTAAAAAAATATAATGTAAGGACCCACCCAACATTTACCCACTTCAACCTAATCACCGGGGTAAATATTTGATGACCTCTTAAATTTCTATAACATTAATCGCTCAACCTCCTGTTGTTGTTTGTATTATTTCATTCCTAGTTTTTACTCCCATGTGAACAGAATGGTGGCCTTAGCTTTCGGCGGTGCAGGGTTGCATAAGGACGACCATGGGGTGAAAACGACGTATTTTTTCCTCCCTGGTTTTTCCCCCCATGCGAACGGAAGGGAATGGTGGCCTCATATTTCAGTGGTACAGGGTTGTAGAAGGGCGATCATCGAGTGAGAACGATGAAGACATGGGGTTGACCAAAATGAAGATAAGGAGATGACCATGAATACAAATTTGCAATTAAATCTTGTGATTTTTGATTTATTAATTTACTATCCATATTAGGCGATTTTTACAAACAAACAAAAAATCATTTACATTCATATAGACTACAAATATCTTGCCCACTTGTGTTGTATTACACAGAGTGACTCAAGCCAATCAGGGAAACTGGGGGGCTCTATATGTAGGACGCTGAAATACACAATATCAGAGAAATTATAAATACCGAGATCAGGATGCCGACACGAGAAGGAGGCAGATTCATGGAAATCAAAACAGGAGCTCAGAAATGGACATTGCAATACCCCAATGTGGGAAAAATTAGAGCAGAAGTTAGTGAGAGAGAGGAGGTTATATCGGGAGAAAAAAAAGCCAAAATTGTGTTCAAATTTTGTGTGCGAAAAGTGAGCCTATAGGGTACTGTGATCCATACTTCTGAACCCCCCTGTAGCAATAGTTACTTGAAGTCACTTATTCACAAGAATACTCCTTTTCCTTTTTCAAACAACTAGAATCAAGCAACTTCTTCTAAAAACATCCTCTTTGTTGTGTTCACCGCATTGTTAGCCTCCTGCAACCTTGCACCTCCAAAATCTGAGGTTTCCATTCCTTTCCATTCGCGTAGGAGGAAAAACCAGGAACAAAAAAAATAGGTTGCATTCACCTCATGTTCACCCTTCTACAACCCTGCACCCCAAAAATTTGAGGCCGCCATTCTATTCACGTGTGAGGACAAACCAAGAATGCAAAAATGCAAACTAGAGAAGGAGGTAGAGCGATGAAGGTTATAGAAATTAAAATTTCATTTGAGAGGGTTTTCAAATTGAAACCCACATCCTTTGTGAACCTCCACGGGAAGACGTCAGAAGACAATGATTAATGGAGTAGGTGGAGTGAGTTGGCAGAGGGGAGCAGGGTGGCAGAGGTGTTGGGAGTGGTGGTTGGATGCAGGAGTAGTGGGGAGCTAGCTAGCGGAGGTATCTGAAATTTGGTAGAGAGTTCCACTAGAGAAACAAAAGACGAAAGTTGGCATCGGGCATGTCCTATCACCACAAACCTTCATCACAAGTCTTCGCGAGATTCTGCTATCATAATCCTCCATTTCGTAGAATAGAATACTCTTTCTAAATAAATTATGACTTCTCTGAAAATATGAATTCATCTAAGTTATAATATAATTATTATAATATTGTAATTTAATATAAATTTATTATACATATAATTATTATAACAACCATAAAGAAAAATTGAAATTATTGTCTATCATTTTTTCTCTATCTAAATATTCCGCATATTTTCATAGAAAAAGAAGATAAAAAGGTTATTGTTATTCTGCAGTTGTTCAAAAAAATTAGTTATTATTTTTTTTATGTTGCACCGATTTTCAAGGAAACTTTTGGACATGTATCTTTTTTAAAGTTTGATGATTTGGTTTTCTTGTTATTTTTTCAAGAGGAGGAAATTACCTAAGTGGGTTCAAATATTTCCTCTCTTTTTCTATTCTTTCTGGAAGAATGAGTTTTATCGATATTTAATCACTTAGTGAGGATTGAAGCCACTCTGAGTCATTGGGCGAGAACATGAAAACTAGAAATCATTTAAGGAGTATGACTTCTTCAATTATACTTTGAAGACACTCTCCTACATTTTCGAGATTAAAAGAATGAAAACTGTTTTCAATTATCTTATCATCACGGTTGAGCCAAGTCTCTTCCTCGATATTTGTTTTAGACTTTTGATATATAATTATTGATGTCGAATTTATTTATAAACTTTGCTATGTATTATTTCTCTACAACTGTGTGAGTCTGAATAATTTGGCCATTTTTTATCTTTTTTATATTATGATTAGTTCAACTCCGAAAGACACTGTTTAGCATTTAAAGAGCGCCATGTAATTTAGATAAATAAAGGAAAATAATTTGAATGCCTATTTGATATACATTTGGGATGTCCTTTTCCAAAACATGAAGATATAAACAAAGTTTTCACTGCCCCTTCAATATTCATTTGAACCCATTACCAAATCTCACATATGCCAATTCCATACCAAAACAATACTAATTTTTTTTATCTGTAAACATCAATAACATTCGTTATCACTTGGAAACATCTTAGTTTGAAGGGTCACTTGAATAATAATAATAATAAAGTTATAATTTTATTCATATTTATGATTTTTGTTTTACTATTATTATGTTCTTAAAGCAACTTGACTTGTATCATGAGTATATGTTTTGATGTTTATTAACTTAATTGATATTGTTGGACTAATTATAATGTTAATTTGAAATAAACCTATGATTTTTTATTTTTATGTTTGTTTTTCAATTTTTATAATGTGAAATATATGATGAGATAAAGGTTTTCCATGCTAATTGTTTTTACCAATAATACTTGATTTATAGGGTTACACTTGTTCCCAAGAAAATAAAAATCTTGCTCTTTATTGGAATGAATTGTTAAGTTAGGATTTCATTTTTATTGAAATGATTTGATACATGGATTTCATTTCCATTTTTGTGAAGCCTATTAATTTATTTCTTTAAATAAATTTATCCAAATACAACTCTGGATGATTATTGATGTTTAGAAATTTAGAATATAAAAAATAATATTAACAGCCAATAAATTTAGCATAATTATTATATAAAATAAAAAATAATGATTTCCCATAACTATTATATAAAATTAAAAATAAAAGCATACCACCTCCATCAAAATCCCTACAACTAGAGTGCTTAAGCCATGGCACCCAAATCTCAGAGCACTTAAGCCATGGCACACAAATCTCTACAACTAGGCCCAAATAACAAAGCATCTCCTTCAAAGCTCTACAACTGGGGCCCTCAAGAAATAGTCGTTGAAGTAAATTGGGAATCTTAGGAATAAAGTATGATTACCTAGAAGAGGATTTGTGTCTATCATGATTTTCTTCTCTTAGAGAATAAAACAGGGATTTGTGCCTATCCATAGTAGGAGGATGGTTCCATAGGAGGTAGGCGTCGTAAATACATATATCTAGTGGATAGTTCCAGATGAGGTGTGATAAGAGAGAAAAATATATAATTGTTTAATGAACTTGGAAAATGGCTATATATTGTAGTTTTGAATCTGGGTCAGTTTGTGTGTAGCATTATTCTTGGTTGTGTGAGTGGATTGAGTCTGAGTTTGACGTGGATATTAGAATCAAGGAAAATCGTTTACAGATGTTGGGTTCATGCATTCCATATGGTATGAATCGCATTTCATTTATCTTATTTATATGGGATAGCAATTGTATTTGATTTCACTATCTTTTTATATGCTATATTATTTAGCCATTTACACCAAAAATACAAAACAGGTCGCAGGTCACTGATGTTGTGGAGAAATGAATCAATTATAGTAGTCATTGAGGTGGCTGGAGAAATGAAATAATTACTAATAATCGCAATTCCAATTCTAGGTATGGTCTTGCATCTCTACTTTCAATCAATTTAAGCATGGCCCATAAGCCATTTTATTGATTTTTTATTGGATTTAAATCTCAAGGGAGTGAACAATAATTATAATTCCACGAATATAAATAAAATATTTTCCAACACTTAAATGTTATCACACATAGTGGAGGATTATGATAATGATGGAAATCATGTAGATTACAATGATGATAGAGGAAATGATGCTACTATTGACCACCACCATGAAGATCAAACGTTGTAGAGGCTGTTATAAATGAATGGGATTTAAATTGGGATTTGCGAAAAGTTGATGGAAGACAAATTTCTATCGGTCTTGTTGTATGAGGATCTCATATTTCATTGAAAAATATTATATTGGTTCATTTAAAAAGATCTTCTTGTTGAAGACAACAAACATGTTAAATCATGATTATCTTTAAGCTTATTTTCCTTAATGAATTTGATTTTTTTATAAATTAATGGAGGAGTCTTCTATTCTATGAAATGGATGATTCAGATAGCAGAATACGAAAAATAATTTTAGTGATTCTTTTATAAATAAACGGAAGTGCCTTTTATTATACTAAATGGAGGATTTCGACAGCAAAAACCAGCGAAGACTTTTGGTGATGGGACATGACTGACGCCCAACCTTCGTCTTCCGTTCCTTCGATGGACCCCTCTACCAAATGTGAGATGGCGGAGTAGAGACCGTTATAAAAAAAATGGGATATAAGGCCCATAATATAATAGTATGAAACCATTTTTTTTTGTTTTAATTGTATCACTTTGTTCAACCATCAAGTATCTTATGCATTTTCTATTACAAATATACTATTTAGTATTGTCTTTAAAACTTAATTTAATTTAAATGTTATTTTTGAGAAATAACTTTCAATTTTATCTTAAGCATAAACATGATTTTACACTATTTATATATAAACAACTTTTTATTTACTATGATTCCTTTCCACTTATATTTTAAATAAATCATTATCAAGATCTCACTTATGTATCCAATAAGCCTATGCATATTTTTATCTTTGTTAATTATTTTAAATGTATTTATCCTTTTCACTTTTATTTAATTTCTTTTAATTTTATACAATAATTGAAATTATATATATAGATATGGACTAAATAAATTACAATGTAGAATTTAAAATTTTGATAAAAAAGATAAGCATTTGAGATATAGATATGGGTGATATCTATTATACCCACCACATGAGTTATCCTAGAGTATTGAAACATGCATCGACAATTCTTTTTGTTTGAGTTATGGCGTCCATGGTATGAGCAACATGATTCCATATTTTCCATACAAGCTTATGCTTGTCCTTGGGAAAAAAAAAAACTACTTAAGGAATATTCTATGCTCTGAGTTGAACATTTTACTAAATATTTCATTTCTTAATAGTATGAAAACATATATATTACTAGTTATAAGAAGTTTTTTTTTTTTTTTTTTGTCTTTCTAATTTAGGTTTAGGTGAGGGCATGAAATGTGATTATCATCATGTATGTCTATGGTATACAATAGGTCATATAATATTTTTCCTAGAGAATGAAAATGTTGTTAAGATGGAGTGTTTCTTTAAAATAAAATATGAATAGGTACCTAAAAGATTTTCAATTTATTCTAATCTAGAATACATCCAAAACCAACCTTTATATTTTATTTTTATTTCATAAAAAAAATAAATGTTTTGTAACATGTTCTTGCATATAATAACATGATGGTTTATTCCCATTAAGGTTTATATTTTTTCATTGACGACATACTACACATATTATGAAAACATAAGATGTAGGTTACATCCTAAAAACTAGCTAATATCATTCATATTTTTTGGTTCGTAAAGAGTCCTATGTAATTTTTCCTGTAGTGAGAAGGTCCTACTAAGATGGAGACTATATAACTAAAGTGAGTAGTTTTTAAAGTTTTATTCTGATTTCCTAAACAATAAAAAAATGTTTTTAAAATTGTGCTTGAACATATAAAAGGTGATATTTTATTTTTCTAAAATAATAATCATGATGGTTTATACGTTAAGATAAATGTAAATTATCTATATTAGATACCAATAAAAATATTATGTGGTTGTTATGTAAGAGATCCTTGAATATTTGAGTCCTAGAGGTAGAAGATGTTCTTAATATGAAGCATTTCACTAAAAGAAAACACTATTATGTATGTAAATGAGCCAAATGTTTTCTCATGTATAACATATCAACAACCAAATATTAAATTTTTGTTTATATTTCTTAAACAACAAAAATATTTCTTAAGTTGGCTTGGACATACCTACATGATTCTTTATTCCCATCAAAAACCCTTTTAATCTCATTAATGACATAGGAAACATGTAATTCAAACTTAATAGTTTTACCAAGTTATTGGAATGAGAATGAAAAGCTCTCGATTTATTGGAATGATTTGTTAAATTAAGATTTCATTGTTATAAGAATGATTGGTTAAGTTAGAATTTCATTTTCATTTTTGTGAAACTAATTTTTTTTTTTTAAATTATCCAATGCTACAGTTCATGATTAACCTTTAACAATTTAAAATTTAAAATCTAATATTAATATCCAATATATTTAAAATAATTATTATAAAAAATAAAAAAATAGGATTTCCCATGACTATTATTAAAACTATAAATAAAAACATACCACCTCCATCAAAATCACTACAACGAGAGCGCTTAACCCATGGCACACGACACAGATGTCTGGGCAGTTAAGCACTACAAAGCATCTCCCTCAAAGCTCTAAAACTGGGGCCCTTAAGCAATAGTCGTTGAAGTAACTTGCGAAGCGTTGGAATAAAGCCTGATTATCTAGAAGGGATCTGTTCCTATCCAGAGTCGGTGGAACTTGGAGACAGGCGCCGGAAATACATATATCCGGAGGACGGTTCCGGACGAGGGCCAAAAATATATAGCCATTGAATGAACTTGGAAAATGGCTATATATTTTAGTTTTGAATCTAGGTCAATTTGTGTGTAGCATTCTGATTGAATGTGTGAGTGGTTTGAGTGTGACTTTGACGAGGATATTACAATCGAGGAAAATAGTTTACAGATGTTGGGGTCATCCATCGTATTTCAGTTATCTCCTCTATATGGACTAGCAATTGTATTTGATTGCACTGTCTTTTTATATGCAATTGTATTTGTAGCAGGTCGCTGATGTTACGGAGAAATGAATCAATTATACCAGTCATCGAGGTCGCTGAAGAAATGAAATAATTACTACGAATTCCCATTCCAGGTATGGTCCTGAATCTCTCATTTCAATCGATTTAAACCCATTTTTATTGGATTTAAATCTTTGCAGCCTCCTGAATATTTTAAACAAATTTTATGTCTCCGCCATTTTTATTATTTATTAGATTTGATTTTTCATATCCGTGCTTATGTACACTTGTCTTTTTCTCTAGCTGAACCCTAAACAGTAATCCCCATTGCCATTCACCCATCGTTGCGCCCTGTAGTTTGTCAGTTCAACTAGTGGGTTTCTGGTTTAACTCACCCATTCACCCATCTCTGCGTTTAACTCGTTAGTTTTTGGTATACCTTACTATGCGTAGTGCATTGTTAATTCCATATATATATAGAAATCAGGAATCACAATCCCCAATTGCAATTATATATATAAATGAAATCATGAAGGTGTTGCATATATAGAAATGAATTTTTTCGCTGTAGCTTCGGCTCTGATGCCTAGTCTTCTCTGCTTTTGTTGTTTATGTGTGCTGTGTTAAATATCTTCGCTCTGTGATGTAAGGTATATAAATAGTTTGATAGAAATCAAAAATCCCCAATTCCAAGTATATATAGAAATTAAATCAAGACCCCCAATTCGAACTATACATATAAATGAAATCATGAAGGTGCGGCATATATAGAAAAATTTTACTCCGTTGCAATTTTTCGCTGTTGCTTCGGCTCTGATGCGGAGTGTTCTCTGCTTTTGTTTCTGTGTTAAATATGTACGCCCTGACGTCAATATATGTCTGGCCATGTGTGATAATTGTGTTTAAATAAAAAAATCATTGCGTTGAATGGGATCTGCCACATCTATGTTAAGGAGATTTCTTTCTTTTTCTCGCCGTTTATTTATTTTCTTTGATTTAGATTTGGATTCAGCATAAAATTTTAATTTAGATTTGCGCTTTTAAATTCTGCCCTTTCCGAGCATATATTAGATCCGGATTCGATGGTACAGTGGAAACATGTTGTCATGATCTGGTCATGTTTTTTTGTGATAGTTTATTTTTTTCCCTCTAATTTTCTTTCAAAAGATTTTGGGGTTTAATATTGCTGTGGGTTAAGAAAAATCAGAGATATGTGATTAAGAGTTTAATCCTTGTCTAATTTTATTAGACAATAGGTTAAACTGAACGACAGACAAGGTAACCTTAGCAATAAGATTCTGACGCTGGGTATCCTTTCGAAAGAGGAGTATGTTGCGATCGAACATCTAAGTTTCGTGTGCGAGGATCATCGCTGAAGTGGAAGGCCAAAGCCTCTCCGTAGAGGTGCTGCGTATTTCATCGCTGCCCTAGGAATCGCGGTTAGATCCGTTGCACGGCCCTAACTAATATTCTAAATCGATGCCAAGTCCATTAGTTTCGATCCGCAATTGAATGCCAATACTTCTGGAATAATGATTATAATTATCAAATAGTATCCCTTGGGAGAGATGACATATGCTCGTTTTCAACGGTTGTTCTCATTGAACTATTTAATATGCATTGCATTGTTTTCGAATTGTGTCACGTCTCCCAGACCCAGCTTTTTATCCACATAACATAACCTCGAATATACTCTGATTTATGCACCAGATAACATTCAAAAGTTTTCTATTGAATCAATTTCAATTTATTATTGTAATCCGGTATTTAATTTCTTTTTAGTAATTATAGGCGGCCATGGGAATATAAGAATTTCCATAAGAATTTTTGAACTTGACCTCCCCTCTTCTCAGTCCCTCTAGTTAACTTATGTATTCATATATTTTAGTTTGTATTTCGCAGGTCAGAGTTTTGTCCAACTCTAGCTGATCAATAGGCCCTTCCTCAAACTTTCCAGTTTGCAAGCCTTATAGACTTTTCAGCATCCATAATCATAAAGTTTCAGCATCAAGGTATAGATGTATGCATCCTCATATACATCTATCTATATTCGGTTAACCTTCGTTGCTCCAACTACTTCTTCAGCAGTTTATATGGAAGGTAATTAGATGCTCTTTTCTTAGTATTTTTAAATAGGCTTACAATCTTCCTTTACACATACTTTTATCACAGATAACTATAGGGCTCTGCCCTTATATTATTGTTATGATTATTCAATATACTTGCAATTCTGATGCCTCTTAAACTCTTCCCTTGGAAATATAGGATTTAGAAATTTTTCTCCAATCAACTAGGAGTAAGGAAACCGAAGTTGATATTTTATACTCTCTAGATTTAGTTCCTCGTTCTTAGTTAGGAGTTAAATTTTTGTTTCACATAATTAAACTTCCATGACATAAAACGGTACACTTCTGAGTTCTTCAATCCTTGTCATTTCAGTATGATCATTCTACTGCCATCAATACTGTTATGACAGGTTTAGTGGTTTTGTACTTGCTGTTCCTGGTTACTGTTTTGCTAACATTTTCTGTTTATACCCACAGCAAATAAATATTCATTTAAAAGACAACAAGCTATACCTGTACATTGTTATGAGATTAAATGTTCAAACAATCTATCATCTCTACTTCATTACTACAAGGTACTCATCCCTATAATCCAACCATTTATCTCTGCTATCAATAGCTCTAGTTTGCAATTACATGAGTAACTGAACAAATAATCAATCTAAAATGTGCATAATGAACCATAACATAACAATTCATAACTTGCATAATGAACCATAACATCACAATTCATAACCCATTGATATATTTAATACAGATTGAATTAAATCTCCAAAATTATGCATGCATACCGATACTATGACCAGTCCTCCCAACCGTAGAGTTCGTCTATCTCCAGAACTCACCCCCGAGCTGAGATCCTCCAAGAACAGACTAACCTCAATCTGTTCTGGAGTAGCTTATTTAAGCTATGCTTTCCCCAAAGCCTGTTTCCAATTCTGCGTCCAGAATTTTAGGATGCTTTATTCCTGTTTGCCTAGGCTTCCCTTATTTAGGGACTTTAAAGCTGCTTTCAGCTTTTCCAGCTTTTCCAGCTTTTTACCTCTTCCCAACTACTTTCCTCAGCATTGGGGAATTTAGATTTTTCCTCAAAATCTAAATTAGAAATAATTTCTTTCAAGGATTTTTGAAAGATTTGGGGAAAGTCTTTACCTTTTCCATCACCTCATGGATTAGGCATGTGATCTCAATTTCTCATCTGGTCATAGTGCATACACAATGTTAATTATTTATTTTTCATAAATAAATAATTAACCACATCCACACAATAATTATCCATTGGGGTCCACCCCCTTTGGATTTATGTTCAAATGTCTAATTTGAAAAGCATAGAACTTGGGGGTGTTACATATTCCCCCTCTGAAAACAAACACCGTCCTCAGTGTTGACAATTATCTACTTAATTTATTTTGAAAATAAATATGAATGCTTTTCCCTCATTTCAGCTTCTCTGTTCCATGTAGCTCTTTCAGCAGTAAAGTGCTCCACTGCACCTTTACTCTAGCTACTGTTTGATTTCGCAATTCAATTTCTTCCCGCTCTCAGATTTGAAGCGGCACTGGAAGGAATTCCTCTTCTGGTTCCACCTGGATCACATTCCAATCAATAATGTGAGAAGCATCATGTACAAAAATTAAATTTTTTTTCCAACAAGGAGACATGAAACTCATCATAAATTTTAATATGCAAGGGTAAGGCTAGTTTCCCCCCTTTCCAACACCTTCCTCGGTGTTACACTTTAACATTGATTTTTCAACTTTGACAAAGATTTCTTCTTCGTCCTTGATTAGTTTCCAGCAGAGTATTCTCCTGCTTCCACTCTATTTACTGATGCCTTATGCAGTTGATTTTCTTCCTACTTCTTTGCAAGAAGTCTGTCTAGAAGATCTTTTATTCCGTTCTTTCTGTCCACAATTTATACCAATGTAAGTAATATCAGGTACATATAATAAATAATCCACAATAACATTCTGAATTTCAATAATTTCAAGGAATTCAGTTATTAGTCAAACCATTCAGGTTCATAATAGTTTAGTGCACTTTTAGCACACTACTTATCCTTTCTTGTTTTTCAGTGAGATTCTTTCCTCACGCAAACTTGGTTCTGTTCAGCTTTGCTTGATTTTCTAGGTGATTTATCTGCACCTATCTTCACTTTTTTTTTTTTCCTCCTTGTTTCCAGAGTGTACAATTTCCTGTTACACGCTTGGCTAACCAATTTTAAAACTTTTCATTAGTAATCATAAATGAAAGAAAACAATTGTATCATATGCATGGTTATGCTTACCCTTTCTCAGTTCATAGCTGTACTTCCAGTACCTTTTCAAAAAAAAAAATTCTCTTTTGGTAGCTGTATGATTTCACACTATTTCCCCTATCTTTGAATTTAAGACTTAGGAAAATTATATAAAATTTACACCAATAAATTTTTATAGTGTGAATACATGTAATTACTATCATTCATCATATTCACAAGTATTACTACTTGATAATGTCAAAATTGAATTTGACACAATTTCCCCTTTTTCAAAGAATTACCATAATTTATACATTTACTTTAAAAAAAAAAATTTCCACATTATACTTTTACCACTTAATCTCCCACAATAGTTTTTATTACTCCTTTAACCATAATTAGAGTAATAATATTCCGGCCATATGGTAAAATATGTCCTTCCACTTTACTTGCAACTTTTAAGGTGAATTCACTTTTAATATTCCCCAGTGAATTATTCCTTCTCCCTTAATCCCGTGGGTATAAAGTTTGAAATTTACAACTGAAATAAATTATCATGTATGAAGATATTATACTCATACAACTCAACAAAGTTAACATTATAACATATAACAAGATCACCTATATTTATAATGTTAATTATAGATTTAACTTATGTCCCACATGCGATTCGTTTCATTTTAATCTATCATTTCTCATGATAATTATTGTTATTTTATATATATATATATATATATATATATATATATATCTTTAATAGTAATTTAAGAATTTACAACTTATATTTAACATACCTCTATTAAATATAAATTGTCATTTTTCTATTATCCACCTTTCTCTATATGTTCCAATATAAACCTTCCTTCTTCTTTTGTTCCAATAACTATAGTAACACATAGTATTATATAACATGTTAGGAACATATATCACCCCACAATTATTCGGTTATATCTTTTCATGCTTCAAATTCAACTTACTGTTATAATGAATATTAATAAAATTCTAATTTAGTTGTCTTAACACTCCCAATTTTTAACTTCAGTTTTTATTACATATATCCATTTCTTAACCTTATCCTGAAGGTTAATTTCCCTATAGATATATATATTCTTGCCCACATAATTATTTATACTCAATTCCACCACACTCTAGTGGGGTTTATAGGTGTATTAATTTTTCTTTTTAAAATTCCTTAACAACCATTCCATATATATTCTAAATTTCATATGTCACATATGAAATTATGTGTTAATTCAAAGCCATTATAATAATGATATATGATTATCATCCCATCTTTCGACCTTGAATAATTTTTTTTTTTTTTTTGTTACGTTGACTTATACTTACATAAGTGCTTGTAATCTTTCTCATTTCACCTCTTCTCTTAATTCATTATGTATATTTCTAGTTGGAATGATCATCCAATTATCCAACCTCATTTATGTATATTTCTTCTCGATCATAATTGTGAAACCGATAGGTTAATTCGTCTCTTTTTATAATTCACTTCACATGCCATGTTATACATCGATATCTAGTCATAACTTAATAGGGGGTTATGTTTCACAACCCTCACACGATATTTTATGTTTCTATTAAGTTCTTCACTTTCCATAATAATATGCCATCCTTTCACTGATCATTAATAAAAGTACTAGATAAGAAACCCATGGCATCAACTTAAGATTTTAAAATCTCCTTTTTAATAACAAGGGTTTATTCCTTAGCTTGTATGGTAGTATTCCTAATTGATTTCCTAACCAAAAAGGTTTCGTATACAACTACTATGTATATATATCCTTCTTGGCTTAGTGCTATGTATACAGGATATCATCCCAATTTTCTATAGAGTTAACGGTTCCCACTTTAAATATCTGCAACGGATTTGTGTAGTATATCAAAACTCTTACCTTAGTTTCACATAACACCTTACCTTATTCAATTCATCCTCTACATGTATCACCCTCTTTTATAACTTTATTAATCCTAATTTTTTTTTTTTCCGGAACTCAAGTATGGTACCCTCTTTGACCTCCATTTCAAGTATCTTCTTTGATTTCTAATAGTGATACTACCTATTATCATTTCTACAAAAAAAAAACCCTCAATATATATATATATATATATATATATATATATATATATTTCAATTATATACCTATATATATATATATAAGTATTGTCCCAACCATTTATGTAGAATTATTATTCCACTTTAAATAAAATCTACATCTTTTAAGGGTGGTTTATTTTCCTTTACACCCACCTAACAAAAAATGGATATATTACCCTTTCAATACCCATGGTACAAAAGCATCCCACTACTATTGAATCACACATAATGTAATAATGGTTATATGACCGTTTATATTCACATCGAATATGGTTACATGATAATGGCATTGAATATTTATCTTAACCAGGAATAATGACCTCTTTTTTTTATTGGGAACGCTAATCATATCTTTTACTTTAATGGTTGAAGCTTTGTACTAATACTTGAGACCCATACATTATATCTCTGTGTTCAGTAATTATGTATATTCAACATTACGCATTTTTTTTATAAATCGAAATACGTGTCTTTAAACTTGTCTGCCTCACCGTCTATCCATTGGTCAATGTATATAGGTATTGCACAGCTATTCAAAATCTGCATTATAAATATATCCGCGCGGTCTATGATATGTGCGCGGCTTGCGCCTGTCACTATGATTGCTTCTGAACGTGACAGTGGTTTCACGGTTGATACATCTCATTTCTATGGTTTTACAACCCGTTTTCCGGAATGTGATCGTACCTCTGTTTATTTTGAGATTTGATAGCGCTTAATCCGCTTGAGTGTGGTTTCCAAACCCTAGTCCTCCTGTAGCGTTAATTCACAGGGTTATTTCGGTTCAGGGTTTACAACCTATGATACCATCATTTTGATTTCTAATCTTTCTCTTTTCACTGGATCGTATGCAGGAACAGTCTGGCGTGCGAGCTTGGAGAAAGAGTTTGGTACCCAGCACTACGCCGTCTATTGGTTGCAGGAATCGAAAATTGGTACAGTTCTCCGGCGTTTAAATTCGTCCGGACTTCACGATGGCGTGTTCCTCCTTTCATGTTCAGAAACAGCGTTTCCACACATATACTGTTTCCCATGCGAAGTTGCCACGTTTCCTTACTGGGTGTAGTTACCGGCGCGAAGGCCAAATTACCGAGTTAAGTTCATCGTTTCGTTGATACCTTGACTGCCGATTGTATGGGAGGGAGTTGAATAATATACATAAATTCTTCCAAACTGTACTCCCGGTTAATTGATTTGATCCCTACAATCCCTCTCGGGATCTCATAGGGTACGTGGTGGTTGAGAATTTATGTGCAGGTCTGAGATCTGAATCTTTGCAGGTACACAGATCGGTTCTAACCCTAGTTTTCCTTTTTCCTTTCAAGCCTTCTAGGGTTATAAAGGCTGAATGTGTATAGTAAGTTACAGTCGCGGTTCAACGCTGCATTTCAGCGTGTATGAACTAACTGTGTTGCGGTTTATCACGATCAATGAAGTGATATGCCGGCGAACAATGTTTTCGGCGGTCTATTTTCCTCCCGAGCTAGTAACCTCTGCTCGTTCCAGAATCCCTTTTCTTTTTACTATTTCATTTAACTACTGGACAGTCTTTTCCTAATTCCTGAACTGTGGGTTTTGTTTTATTTCAGGCGCATAGAGGATTCTTGGCTTTTCTCGTCTGTACTCTGCCTATTCGTCATTCAAATATGTTCCGAGGCTGTTTTAAACTTGTTGTTGTAGATATATATAGAGGCTTTGGTGTGCACATCTGTGTGCAATGGCTAGAGGTTCCAGTTAGTCCCCTTGTGTGACCTCAAATACCATGACTGAGGGGGTTTCTGCTATTACATTTATCCATTCCTATTACTGGGAACCATCGATGTACTCACATGGTTACAGTGGGAGGGTTTCCCTTTTCGTTGTTCTTTGATTGGGAATTTGTTGACATTATAATTCGGGGTAATGTCGTTTGGGCCGAAACTCAGCTGTTACTCTATCTCCCCATACCACACGCCCTTATTGTGGTTATGTATTTTTTTTTTCTTTTGTTTCTGCTGCTTGCATATATAAGGACGCATAATGTTTCATAGAGACCTCCCTGCTAAGTTTATATGATGTTTTCAGAAAAAAACTCAATTAGCGCAAACGACCCAAAACCCAGATTCGTGGACTTCTGTTATAGAAAGTAGCGGACATCGGTTGTCAATATATGTTGTGGAAAGCTTCTGTTGTTTACATGCCCTAAAATATATAACTGGAGTATTATCTCTGCGTGCACTATTATAATGTCAAATGATTTACCGGTGTGGTTCTAGGCTCGGTTTTGATCCCCTACCAGAGAGGTAACATGAAGTAAATCTTAATCATTTAGCTTCGCAGGTTATTCAGGTGCATACGCGGTTGCAACCCTAACGACGGGATTCTGCCTAACTAATGTTAACCGGTAATTGCTCGGTCAACCCTACCCCCAGGCGTCATCACTCTTTCGTATTATGCCCTTGTATTACTAATTTGATACTTTTATCTATTCCATTCTTATAGAACACTATATAATGATAAGAGTAAAATTGCAGGCCAACGCACTATGTGGCACGTTCTCACTGCGATATACATATGCGTATATGATGCCTAATGTTCTCGGTTTCACTTTATACAAATTGTATTATAGCAGTCATTTATCATATGTCATTTCGTTTTTTTTTTTTTCAAGCAACCCAATACACTTGAAATCGAGTTAAGATATGTGCTTATGAGGTTAATATACTCTATGCATTTTTCTATTCTAGATCATAGATATAAAATTTAAGTCAGCACGTCCAATTCTTTTTCTTTACTTTAGTATACAATACTGAAATTCTCTCTTCTATGTATATGTCCCATTTCGATTATAGTATGGGGTAGAAGTAGATTGCAACTCCTACCTAAATTTTTCTATTGAACTATTATATCAAATTTTCTATTGAACATTGAAATAAGTATTTCATTCAATATTATTATGTATATTGAATATAAGTATCTAAGAGCTTGAACCAAGCAAGGTTTAAAAGTTTTTTTTTTTTTCATTCTATGCTGCATACTAATATTTTTCAATCATGCAAAATAGTAAAGGGCACTTCATGGTGCTCCTTCTATTAAAAGTAGGACTGATCATAAATATAAAATCAAGAAATTATTTTTCTAGCAGACATATTGGCATATACTTTCACTTTTGTATATATACATGTAATGAAAGTTAAAAACTAATTATCTGTAGAGACTAAATACCTTCAGATTTAAGTTTTTGTGGGTTTCTACTCTATGGAGTTCTGGTCTACAACTAAACAGAATCTGGAATTGTTTTTAATCTGGAATTTGTGTCGGAGGATGCCGATCGTCTGATATGTGATGATCAGAGTGAAGATGACTTCTTTAGACAGTATTATTCTCCCTCTGTTGGAGAACCAACAGAACATGGCGGGCGGTTCGATATGAATCTTAACAAGCGGAGAACTCCACAAGGTCTCAGCAACTGATTTCCACCCTCAAGAAGATCTTTCTAGGCCTCCACTTTAACAGATTTGTATCATTACATTTTGCATAATATATTATAGCATTTAGACTTGTAATTCCTGAAACATCTGCTACTTTTCTACCAGAAATACTTTCTCATTCCATTATGCAAACTTAAAGCTTAGATTTGTTTTTAGAAGTTTTATTTAAGACTATGTTCATTAAAAATGCTGGAAGATACCTTTCCTCGGATTAAACCCATCACATATTTAGAGATTTTTGAGATGGTTCTTCCCAGCCTTCTCTCATGCAACTCTAGCACTCAAAATTTTTTACTAGACCAGTTTTTTTTTTAAATGCATGGACTACATACTTCATTAAAACTTCAAACTTAATCAGTTCTAACTTCCATTTCTCACCTACACAAGTCTGAAAATAAATTTTTCTTGACTGTCTTCAGCCTTAATGAGCACATAACTTGCCCCAGTTTTCTCAACTTGGTCTCTGATACCATTTGTCACGTCTCCCAGACCCAGCTTTTTATCCACATAACATAACCTCGAATATACTCTGATTTATGCACTAGATAACATTCAAAAGTTTTCTATTGAATCAATTTCAATTTATTACTGTAATCCGATATTTAATTTCTTTTTAGTAATTATAGGCCGCCATGGGAATATAAGAATTTCCATAAGAATTTTTGAACTTGACCTCCCCTCTTCTCAGTCCCTCTAGTTAACTTATGTATTCATATATTTTAGTTTGTATTTCGCAGGTCAGTTTTTCAGAGTTTTGTCCAACTCTAGCTGATCAATAGGCCCTTCCTCAAACTTTCCAGTTTGCAAGCCTTATAGACTTTTCAGCATCCATAATCATAAAGTTTCAAAGATTTCAAGTTATAGATGTATGCATCCTCATATACATCTATCTATATTCGGTTAACCTTCGTTGCTCCAAACTTCTTCAGCTTATATGGAAGGTAATTAGATGCTCTTTTCTTAGTATTTTTAAATAGGCTTACAATCTTCCTTTACACATACTTTTATCACAGATAATCGTAGGGCCTGCCTTTATATTATTGTTATGATTATTCAATATACTTTCAATTCCGATGCCTCTTAAACTCTTCCCTTGGAAATATAGGATTTAGAAATTTTTCTCCAATCAATCAGGAGTAAGGAAACCGAAGTCGATATTTTACACTCTCTGCATTTAGTTCCTGCTCTTAGTTAGGATTTCAAATTTTTGTTTCACATAATTAAACTTCCATGAAAATGCACACTTCTGAGTTCTACAATCCTTGTCATTGCAGTATGACTATTCTACTGCCATCAATACTTTTATGACAGGTTTAGTTGTTTTTGTACTTGCTATTCCTGGTTACTGTTTTGCTAACATTTTCTATTTATACACACAGCAAATAAATATTCATTTAAAAGACATCAAGCTACACCTGTACATTGTTATTAGATTAGATATTCAAATGATCTATCATCTCTAACTTCATTACTACAAGGTACTCAACCCATAATCCAACCATTTATCTCTCATATCAACAGGCTCTAGTTTGCAATTACATGAGTAACCGAACAAATAATCAATATAAAATGTGCAGAGCAATGAACCACATAACATAACAATCATAACTTGCATAATGAACCATAACATCAATTCATAACCCATTGATATATTTAATACGTACCGAATTAAATCTCCAAAATTATGTATGCATACCGATACTATGACCAGTCCTCCCAACCTTAGAGTTCGTCTATCTCCAGAACTCACCCCCGAGCTGAGATCCTCCAAGAACAGACTAACCTCAATCTGTTCTAGAGCAGCTTATTTAAGCTATGCTCTCCCCAAAGCCTGTTTCCAATTCTGCGTCCAGAATTTCAGGATGCTTTTATTCCTGTTTGCCTAGGCTTCCCTTATTTAGGGATTTTAAAGCTGCTTTCTACTTTTCCAGCCTTTCCAGCTTTTTACCTCTTCCCAACTACTTTCCTCATCATTGGGGAATTTAGATTTTTCCTCAAAAATCTAAATTAGAAATAATTTATTTCAAGGATTTTTGAAAGATTTTGGGGAAAGTCTTTACCTTTTCCATAACCTCATGGATTAGGCATGTGATCTCAATGATCTCATTTGGTCATAGTGCATACAAAATATATTATTTATTTTTCATAAATAATTAACTACATCCACACAATAATTATCCATTGGGGTCCACCCCCTTTGGATTTATGTTCAAATGTCTAATTTGAAAAGCATAGAACTTGGGGGTGTTACAGGTTTTTTTTCATGAGAATCATTTATTTTAGAATGAAAGGTTAACTTATCTATTTAAGTTGTTTTGTTTTTTGGTTTTTAATTGAGTCAGTTGCTATATTCTATTTGAAAAAAAATAGATAGGGAGAAGTCCTTGTTACATTTTAATGATGGAGAGGACAACCATGAAAGGGTAAAATAACAAAATAACGAGCATCCATTGTGGTAACTATTAGCACTATACTGCATTACAGATTCATGATATATTTTAACAAACTGCGAAAGCATGAGTGCAAATTTAAAAGACATGAACAAAAAAGAAAGAGGAAGAATACGGATTAATCAATGCTGATCCGCCTATCAGTTGAAGCATCAATGTTGTCTTGATTATCATCTGGATGGGTAGTTTTTACATTGTTTGAGCCAGAACTTGAAGCAGAGCGTTTGTCCAGCATGTATTTCAGGATCTTGAGGGATTCTTCAATGTGATCACGGCGATTTGAGGCGTTCAATAGCTTCTGCTGACAGGACTGTGCTTGTTTATGGAGAAAGGCAGTATCCACTTGATGTTCTTCTTCCATGATCTTCAACTGACCATGAATCAGTGCCATTTCTACTTGAAGGTCTGCACAATGGAAGCAATTTTCGCTCCTCATGTTGGCACCAGAGATTTGGGCAATGGATTGAGCAACGTTTAGTAGATGAATTAATAATTTGAGAGGGTGTATAGAGAGGCTGGGATTGTAGGCAAATAGTGTTGAAGAGGCAGTAAATCAGTTAAATTCTCTAAGCAGCAGAGGGGGAGGCACAGAAGGGAGGTCGGGACTGTCACAAGATATATCAGGTAGCAGAGAAGAAACGGGGACATGGGAGACCAGGGAAACCACTGCAAACATTCGCTCGGAGGGATAAGTCTCGAAAGAACAAGGACGATGGCATACCAAAGACAGAGAGAGGAGGGGACTGCGGGGTGCAGTGCAATCGCATATGCAAGATTGATGGGGCATAGCTGGGAGAGAGGGAATATAAATAAGAGAGGCACGAGGGATTAGCTGGAAGGTAGAAGACACGAGGGGATAAGGTCATGGGTAAGGCATTGCAGATGGTATGGGGAGATCTTGCTTGTGCTGACAGGATCTTACAGACAATCATGCAGTCGAATATTGAGGCAGAGATAGATATCATGGAAAAGGAGAAAATGATGTGTCATCTTGGTAGAATAGCTGACCGGATGATCTACTGCAAGATTTGTTAGCTAAGATATCAACTTGTTTATTATTTTCTCTGAGAATATGAAAAAATGTGAGATCTTTAGTATCTTTGCTCAGAATACGGCATCTATCGATGAGTCTGCTGAGAGCAATATTGGGAGTTTTCTTAGTATTTATCATCATATTAACAATAATTGCGGAATCACTGAATATCATAACATTTTGGAGATTTAAGTTCTTGATGATTTGGAGACCTTTGAACAGAGTGTAGGCCTCAGCTCTGTTGTTTGACAAAGAGCCCAGCCCCCATTCAAAGGAAGCCAAAATGCAACCATGTTCATTCGTAATAAGACCTCCAACCCCAACAATACCTAGGTTAGCCTTTGAGGCACCATCAAAGAAGAGCGTAGGTTTTTTACAACCATCCATCCACTCGATAAACTTTTTCTCCTTGAGTCTTATCTTCCACTGCACCTTTTGGGGGATTTGAATGATAGAGGTTTTGTTGAAGCTCCGATTGTCGAGAGCTCTCCCCAGAAAGACTATTTGTTCAGCTTGCAGATCAATGAGATTGAAATGGTTGTTACTTTTGGATAAGATCATCTCGACAAAGAGACTCCAAGTCTTATTTTGAGCTTTCCTTGTGCAAGTTTTTTTATCCTGGAAAATCACCTTATTTCTAGCCAGCCAGATACTCCAAGGAAGCACATAGGGAAGGGTGTCCCAAACTCTTTTGGCAATTTTCTTGCTCTTTTTTTCCCCAAGGATATCCCTTTTTCCAATTGGTTATCAACTTCGAGATCGAACTGATGGCTTCGAAGTCAATCTAGGAGAAGTTCGTGAGGTCATTCCAACTATAGTTGGCAAAGGAACACGTCACAAAAATATGGAAAGTTGTTTCTTCTTCGTTTTGACAAAGGGGGCATCTAGAAGGACCAAGAATGCCTCTTTTTTTTTAAATTATCAGAAGTAAATATCTTACCTTTGAGCAGTATCCAGATGAACATTTTTACCTTTGGGAGGGCTTCAGATTTCCATACAAGCTTCTATATGGGCCACCGAGGAGTGGGGAATTGACCTTTAAGAAGGGACCCATAAGCAACTTTGACTGTGTACGATGCTCCAGAGGGATGCCACAAAAAAACTGTCTTGGTTACCTTTTGATAGTGGAGCTACGCCATGGAGCATTCCTTTCAGGTTTGCTAGATCATCCTCAAGGTGAGGGGGGATGATAGGAAATTCCCATCCATTCCAGGCATTGGAATATTCATCCCAGTTGGAAATTTGGTCCATGGTGTTTATACCTTGAGTCTGGAGATAATTTTGAATACGATGAATGCTCGGGCTATTAGTGAGGGGAGGTTGTCCCATAATTTTATCCTCCCAGATGTTTATGCTACTTCCTCCTTAAGGGACTTTGGAGATGTATCTATTGATGAAAGGTATGGATTTTTTAACAGAGCCCAGATTCTGGAGCAAGGCCTGTTAGGGATTGCTTGATTAAGGAGATTTTGTCTAACAATGGTGAGATATTTGGAGTCCATCACTTGCTTCCACCAAGAGTGTTGTCCCGAGATAAGGCGCCACACTATTTCCCCCCCAAAGGCATTATTCAAAAGCTTGGGAATGCGAATACCAAGTCCACCATTTTCATGATTCTGAGTAACCTGCCTCCATTTGACCAAATTGAATTTCTTCTTCTCATTTTTCCCACCTTTCCATAAGAATTTTCTTAAAACAACTTATATTTTTTGCTGAATGTTGGAGGGATCATAAAGCAAGGAAAAGTGATACAGAGGCAAGGCAGAGAGGACATATTTTAAGAGGATTGTACGCCCGACCAAATTGAGCCAGGAAGATCCCCATTGTTGAACTCTCTTTTTCACTTTATCAATGGTGATGTTCCAAACTTCTGTCTTCAAATGTCCAACACTGATAGGCATCCCAAGAGAATTAAAGTGGGTCTAATTCCACTTGTAGGAGACTCCAAAGATCTGAGCAATACTGTGGATGGTGTTGATTGTAGCATTCCACCCATAGATACAACTTTTATGATAGTTAATCTTCCATCCTGAAAATAGCATAGATTTATAAAGAAGTGACTTGAATATCTGAGCAATAATGCAGGTGGCTCCACCCATCAAGAGGGTGTCATCTACAAATTGAGAGTGATTCATATTCTTGGCTATGTTGCAAAACTTGATACCAGTGATGAGACCAACTCCGTGCTTGCAATCCAAGGCCCTCTTGAATGACTCTGCCGTGAGGATAAAGAGGAAGGGAGATAGAGGGCAGACTTCTCTGAGGCCATGAGAATATTGAAAGAATTTCCCAGGCCTTCCATTGACTAAGGGGGTGATCCAAGGATTGGAGATGCAAGCGTTGATGAGAGATATGAAATCTACTTCAAATCCCACTTTCTAAAGGAAGGAGAGGAGGAAGGAATGTCTCACTCTATAAAATGAATTGGCAAGGTCAATTTTAAAGATGAATCCTTTCTCTAATCTCATCATACTCGAGTGAATGGCTTCTTGGACCAAAAGGATAGATTCTAAGATTTTTCTCTGGGATATGAAGCCCCCTTTATTTTCAGAAATGAGGTTTGGGAGATGGGGTTTGAGGTGGGTGGAAAGGAGTTTAGTAATGATTTTGTACGAAGACTTGCCAAGGGAAATAGCTCTAAATCTGGAGAATGAGGAGGGAAGGCTCTCTTTGGGTATAAGGGCGAGAAAGGTTGAGTTTGTACAGCCACCAATCTTCTTCTTTATTTGAACCCAAAGGATCATTTTAATAAGGTCCTTTTTAATAACTTCCCAAAAGGTCCAGAAAGAACTTTTGGAAAATCCATCCGAGCCTAGAGATTTGTCGGGATGGAGTGTCCAAATAGCATTGAGGATTTCATCCTCCTCTATTTCCTTGGTGAAGGATGTGTTGATCTCATTCGTGATCAGTTTGGGCATGTAGGTCAAGAAATCACTATAATCCTACGACACAATTATTTCAGTGATAATATTTTTATAATGGCTGTTAAAAACTGCCTTGATCGCTTCCTGATCAATATGCACCATTCCTTCATCATCAATAATGGATGAGCTATTGTTTCTTGAATTTCTTATCGTAGCTTGTTTATAGAAGAAAGAGGTTTTTTTATCACGAGCCTGCAACCAAAGATTTATTGATTTGAGCCTTCATTTTTCCTCTTCTTTCCTGTATGCTTTATACAAGTTCCAGTATAGTTATTTTTCCTACTCATGCTTCTCTTGGCTCACTCCATGAATGTCGATGTCAGTTTGGAATGCTTCCACCTTCCCTTTGATTTCATTTCTGACTTTTTCCGGTTCCCTATAGTTAATTTTTGCCCAATCTTTAAGTGCCATACGCACCTTCTTCAACTTTGTTTCCCAAATGTGCATTGGGGAGCCCACAACGTGCTGCAACCAAGGGGTAAGCATGATCTTTCTAGCTTCAGGGATATCACTCCACAACGGATTGAATCTAAAAGGGAAGGGAGGACTGATCTCCTAAGGTGAGGGTGGTAGGGTAATGATCAGAGGCAGAGTAAGAGAGGATACTGGAGGATGCAACAGAGCAATGAGAGACAAGAGGGACAACCACAATAAAAGGGTCCAGCCTTTCCATTATGTTCCCAGCTCCAATTATTCGATTGCTCCAGGTGAATATTCGGTTTGTGGGGATGATATCTACCAGATCATGATTTTTGTATAATTGTTTCTAGTTGGCCTCTTGAGTGATCAGTATTGAAACTACCACCTCTTTTTTCATTGGCATGCATGATCAAGTTAAGGTCCCCTCCAATGATGATGTTTATATTACCCTTACTGTCTATAAATGCTTTCATGGTGCTCCAACATACTTCTTTATCTTTGTAATGATTTGGTCCATATATATTGTAAACAGTTACTGCAATGTTCTCTTGTGTATTCTGAAGATTGACTTTGATCCAGTCCTTGGTCTTGGTGACATCCAATTGTTTCCAAGCATTCTGATTCCAAATTGTAGGAATTACTCCAAAGGCACCTTTGGATTCCACCACGGTGCCCATCTAATTCTTCATTTTATTTATAATGTTCCCCATGTCTCTTTCTCCTTGTTTAGTTTCTTGAAGGAGAATTATGTCAGGCTTTTCTTGATTAAGAAGGTATCTCAGAGCAATGTTTTTAGAGGGATGCCCTAGTCCCCTACAATTCCAAGAGAGGGCTTTCATCATTTCAGGAATTCAGGTTGAGATATTATGATAGTTTACTTGGTGTAGATTTTAGAATAAATGGTGATATAGTTTATTGTTAAAGCACCATGTGTTGTGAAAGTTATGTTTTCAAAATAAACTCCAATTATGTTAATACTTGGTGTGGCTAGGCCAAGTGTGATCCCCTGAGTGAAAAAAATGATCTATTCAAGTTAGAAAATTGTTATTATAATATTAACTAATATAACTAAAATAATGAAAAATAATATTAATGAAAATAATGAAAAATGTTACATAGTTTATAATTTAATGTTTGTTGTGGATGGTAGAAAGCTTATTAATAAAAAAATATGATCACTACACTTTATTATTTTGTTTTTTCAAAAATATGATTATTACACTTCATTATTTTGGTTTTTTTTTTTTTAATATCATAAAATGCAGGGATTCTTGATTCTCCATATCTTTTTATTCCCAAGACTAATTCCATAGGCATTTTATAATAAGAGGTAAGAGATTGTGAACATTCTCTACTTAAACATGGTTAGACATTTTATAATTGGAAACAAGGTAAGAGATTGTGAACATTCTCTACTTAAACATGGTTAGACATTTTATAATTGGAAACAAGAGATTGGAAATCCTTCTCTCAAAACCATGGCTAATCAAGCCCATGAATATTCTATAGTTGGAAGAAAAAGTTTGTAGACATTCTACACTTGAATTTTTTTGGAATTAGACATGAAATTAAAAGCTCTTATACTCTATAGTTAGACATTTTATTCTAAAAGAAAGAGATTAAAAATTATTATTCCAATTAAAAACAACAATTTTAATAGTATTCCATATAAAAATGCATATGAAAATTAAATATAAATTTTATTATAAATTAAAAATGAAAAATCAAATAAAATATGATTAAAATCTTTAATATATTTCAATTGAATTAATTTAATTCTAAATACAAAATAATCATATATTTATTAATATAAATTAAAATTTATTTATTAAAAATAATAATCATCCAATTTTAATTTATAATTACCTATGATAAGTTTCTTCTCCCATTGCATCTAAATAAGTGTAACCATTGATTAATTTGGTTCTAAGTCCAAATTAATTGCAAAGAAAAAATAATCATATATTTATTAATATAAATTAAAATTTATTTATTAAAAATAATAATAATCCAATTTTAATTTATAATTATCTATAATAAGTTTATTCTCCCGTTGCATCTAAATAAGGGTAACCATTGATTTCACTTTGCATAGAATAATGCAATTACTTATAAAAGAAAATAAATACTAAAAATTTATTAAACTTTTATTTCATTATGGAGCTGACAAAAATATTAAAAATTTATTTAAGGGCAGTAAGATAATGAAATGCGTTAAACAAAATCTACTTAACGGACAGTCAAGTTGTAGCTGGTTTACTCTGCAGAGACAACAGGGGTAAAGATAGCTGCATTAGTTGCATCACAGGAAGTTCAATCACGGAGCTGCATTAGTAAAAATATATTTCTTCATAAAATCCACGCTGTAAAGGAGGTTCGGGCACTCACAAGCAAGCATAACCCTTTCTAAGGCAAGGCCTTGCCTTCCCTCTGAAGCTTTTTTCCTGCATGGTGTAGCTATCGTCTATCCATAGAAGATGTATCCAAAATCAATTATTCAACATACACTGCCAATTGCTCTACTCGGCATTACCCTTAGCTCCCATATATCCCCGTTATTTTGCCAGAATTTATGCACGATGTAGTTGCTATATTGGCATGTTACTTCAGAACCCAACAACTTTATCGATTCAAAATGTGAAGAAATATATTATAAAAAATAATGATAGATATATATCATAAATAATGATAATATTTGAAAAATTAAAATAAATTTCAAATTTATATATGAAAATTGTAATACAAATAAATGGTTTTCTTTCACGAGAATCATTTATTTTAGAATGAAAGGTTAATTTATTTAGCTAAGTTGTTGTTTTTTTTTTTTTTCATTGAGTCTGTTGCTATATTATATTTGAAAAAAAACAGATAGGGAGAAGTCCCAGTTACATTTTAATGATGAAGAGGACACTCATGGAGGGGTAAAATGACAAAATAACGAGCCTCCATTGTGGCAACTATTAGTACTATACTACATTATAGATTCATGATATATTCTAAAAAACTGTGAAAGCATGAGTGCAAATTTAAAAGACATGAACAAAAGAGAAAGAGGAGGAATAAGGATTAATCAATGTTGATTGGTCGGTCAATTGAAGCATTGGTGTTGTCTTGATTATCATCTGGATTGGTAGTTTCTACATTGTTTGAGCTGGAACTTGGAGCAGAACATTTGTCTAGCATGTATTTCAGGATTTGGAGGGATTATTCCATGTGAGCACAGTGATTTGAGGCGTTCAATAGCTACTGCTGACAGGATTATGCCTGTTGTTGGAGGAAGGCAATATCGACTTGATTTTTTTCTTCCATGATCTTCAACTAACCATGAATCAGTGCCATTTCTGCTTGAAGGTCTACACAATGGAAGACATTTTCTCTTCTCATGTTGGCACCAGAGGTCTGGGCAATGGATCGAGCAACGTTCAATAGATGAATTAATAACCTGAGTGGGTGCACGAAGAGGCAGTAAATAAGTTAAATTCTCTGAGAAACAGAGGGGGAGGCACAGAAGGGAGGTCGAGACTATCACAAGATATATCAGGTAGCGGAGAAGAAATGGGGACAGGGGAGACTAGGGAAACCACTGCAAACAATTGCTCGCAGGTTTGTCCTAGAAGAACAAGGACGCTGTCATACCAAAGATAGAGAGAGGAGGGGAATGCAGGGTGCAGTGCAATCACATATGCAGGATTGATGAGGCATACCGAGGAGAGAGGGCATATAAATAAGAGAGGCAGGAGGGATTAGCCGGAAGGTAGAAGACATGGGGCGAGCTTCACGAGGGGATAAGGTCACGGGTAAGGCATCACAGATGGTATGGGGAGATCTTGCTTGCGCTGATAGGATCTTGAAGAGAATCATGCAGTCGGATATTGAGGTAGAGATAGATATCATGGCAAAGGAGAAAATGATGTGCCATCTTGGTAGAATAGCTGACTGACAGGTCTACTGCAAGCTTTGTTAGCTAAGATATCAGCTTGTTTATTATTTGCTTTGAGAATATGAAAAAAGGAGAGATATTTTAATAGCTTTGCTCAGAATATGGCATCTGTCGATGAGTCTGCTGAGAGCAATATTGGGAGTTTTCTTAGCATTTATCATCATATTAACCATAATTGTGGAATCACTGAATATCATAAAAATTTGCATATTTAAGTTCTTGATGATGTGGAGACCTTTGAACAGAGCATAGGCCTCAGCTCTGTTGTTTGACAAAGAGCCAAACCCCCATTCAAAGGAAGCCAAAATGCAACCATGTTCATTCATAATAAGACCTCCAACCCCATCAATGCCTGGGTTAGCCTTTGAGGCACCATCAAGGAAGAGTGCAAGTCTTTTATAAACATCCATACACTCAATAAATTGTTTCTCCTTGAGTCTTATAATGGGTGAAATCCCGAATTGGGAAACACTTTTTGGTGGATGGCTAGAATTTGGGTGAAATTTTTAATTTCTCATCCGAGAAAATAGTCAACTCAATTTCTCGACCGAGAGTTTTTAAAACTCTCGTCCAAGAGATTTTTAATGTTTCGCCCGAGAGTTTGATTGGGCTTGACCAAAGTTAAAATACTCTCAGACGAGAGTTAAGTATTTTCTCGTTCGAGAGTTGTATTGACATAAACTCTCGGATGAGAGTTGTAAAACTCTTAGCCTAGAGTTTTTTAAACTCTCGTCTAAGATTTTTATTCTTATAAAAAAACCCTAAAATAGTTGTCTCCCCCAACATTCTGCACTTTCGTTTTTATTCATTCTACACTGCAACTATCGTTTTGGATGGAGCATTTGAGCCATCGTGAGCATGAGCACGTAGATTCTTCTAGCCAGGTAAGTCTCTCCACCTTTTGCCTTGAAGATATCGCAGGAAGGTTTATGATTTATTTATTTTTTTATTTATTTTTTTCAGAAATGAAAGGCATGATTGCAAACACCCCATGAAACGGTACATTCTTCACTTGTTGCACTTTCTTGATTTTCCTGACACTCAATACAGAGTTCCATAATGTGATTTCTGCAAATTGCACAATTGTCAACCACAATATCCCATGCCCAAAGGGCTACAACATTCCACTTCTTTATTTCAAACCACAATATCCCATGCCCAAAGGGCCACAACATTCCACTTCTTGATTTCGAAACGTTTGGCCTTCTCGGTGGAAGTGCTTGCTCCGGCTTGAGAGCTGGAACCCTCGCCAGAGGGCACGAGAATCATATCTACATTTGTTGAAGCCATTGTCTGTTATAAAAAATTCTAAAGTAACAAACCTTGGCAACAGTGGTGACAAGTGGTGATTTCACTCAGAGACCAACGACTGGCTAATGTTCAAAATCTAAGCTCATTTATGACAGAATAGTTCTTACCAAATTGTTTTCGAGATCTCTTACTTCCCGAATGAGCTTCCACTTGGAGTACCAACTTAGCAACCAAAGAATCTTGATTATGTTGTCTTGTATATAGTCATACAATATCTGATGGTCTTCATGTATCTCCAAGGTATTTGTTGAAGAGAATTTAGTTCTTTTTCTTTTTTCCACATTGGAAAATGCTTGATCCTTTTTCTGTTCATCTTGGTTTTGTATTTACATGGCCCTTGTGACCCTTCTACTATACATGATGGGTTCTTTTCTTGGGGCTTGTGTTGGTTGAGATTGAGGTGGAGGTATCTCAACTCTTTCCTCTTCCTCCCTTGGGGCTTCCTTCTCCATTCTTTTTTTTTACTCACAGATATTTTCAACAAACTGATTATCTTTGAGAAATTGATCCCAAGTCTTTTCATACTTCTCTTGTTCCCATTCTCAGATTAACTTGGTGAGGCCACGGTGATATAACGTTCTCTGCTCATTTCTAGGGTGCTTCTGAATTAGCTTTGTGATTTTGGTGAATCAGATAGATGGCACATTTAACATTTTTCTCCCTTAAAATGTTGCAAGATTGTGATGTGGTATAAGTAAATGAGGTTTAGTATTCCCTCAAAAGTCATATATGAACCAAGAAGGTTAATTCATATCAAGGATTTTTTCACCAGGTGTTATCCATTCCTCTAATTATCCTGCCATTTTAAACTTTTTTTTGCAATTTATACAAAATTTCATCCAAATGGTCAAAACTGAGTCTTACACCACTAAAGATTTTTGGGCACCATACCTGCTGAGATCTTTTATTCTCAGTGCCTTCTTATAGGTTCCTAAATTATCTATTCATTTTTATGGAAAATTTCAACAGTACAACTCTGATGCCATGTAAAAATTGCATCTCATGGCAGTGGATCTGCACTCATAGAACTCCAGCGCTACAACTGAATCTGAAACCTTTTGAAGCAGCTATCAAAACTTCACATCTGAAAACATAAAAATGTTGTATTGAATATAATGAGTTTAAAAAATAATGGATTTATGTTTAGGGTTTCATTCCTTGTTTGTGTTTTTCTTTTATTGTGGATTTAAAGAATATTTTAGGATAGCTTGATTTTTTTAAATATTTCTTGAGAAACAGGGGTAGTAATGATGGCATTTCTTTGAGAAACATGGAGGTTTTTCCCAAAATGGGATGACTTTCTCCCACAATACATTACCTATACAAATGAAGGAAACCCTTTCCAAATATGATGCTCTTGATGGGGTTTTAGTTTATGATGTGTTTCACCTAGTAGCCACTTTTTGACATCATGTTATTTGTAATGCAGCTTTTGAGCACAAATTTTGATCTAGAAAAACTATCTACCTCTTTGGTTAGGGAAAACCATCAACTGAGATAAATCTGAAGAAAAGTGAACCTAGACTCCATTCATAATCTAGATTAAAGGGAAATGCCTTTCTTAAATAAGTTCCTTTTAGCCCATGGGAGTGTGGTTCAGAAGCAAGTTGGATAGTAATCACACTTGTATTAATTTTGTGACCTTGGTCAAATGTCTCCCCTCCCCTCAAGTGGTGTGGATGATGGCGAGAGCCAATTCTAGGTGATTTTTATGGCACAAAAGTGTCTAAAAAATGCCACTCATAGCAGTTTTTCTTAGCTGGAGGACCTCTGCTAGCATCCTTTCCAGAACAAGTTCTTTGTATCTTTCAGTTGGCCTATTCAATGGCTCTTCCTTGTCTATCACTTGCCTTCTTAACATGGAGTGCATTATCTATGGAGTTTGTCTATTGACTTGATATTTAGTTATAAATTTTTTTATTATTGGGGGTTTAGGGGTTTTTATGAATCTATGATTGTGTTTCACATTCACTTATATCTTTGCTAAATTTTCTACTTGCTGATATCAAAAATTTTAGTATTTTGGATGTTTTTTTATCTTATGTCATTCTCTTCTGACCATCTTAAATTTGACATTGAATTTTGAGGCTATTTACATGATTGAAAATTTTAAATTTGACATTGAATTTTGAGCTTATTTATAGGACAAACAATCACATTTTCTTCCTGGAAATTCTGAGTGGTGGCATACCTGAATTGTCTGTTTTTTCATTCACAATGCTTTGTTTTTTTTACTAGTAAATGCTATCTATGTTTTCCCTTTCCACATAGGAAACAACCAACCTGGTAACTAGCTCTAGCTCTAGTTTCAAGAAAAACATAGAGGAATTCAATGGGTTTGGATGGAAATCTCTAGCTAAAAAAGTCGAAATATAAGTCGAAATATGAGGGTGGTAGAGTATAAGTCAAAAAAATGCTTTTTTTAACTTTGAAAACATATTATAACTTTGAGAGTAAGATGTGACTTTGTAGAGTTCATATGGGATTTCAATAAAGGCATTTCATGAGTGCAATTGAGGAAGTGCTATGAAATATCCAAAGTGTTGAATAGAGTAATGATAGGTTGTATGGAAGCGGTGTTTAGTGAAGTAGTCAAGGTAAATGTAATGATAAGATAGTAAACTAGTGGGTATTGATAAATACAATAGATAGGATAAGAGAGGTTTATTTGCAATAGTAGTAAGTTATATTTTGATAATAAAATAAGTACTTTAACTTATTGCAAAGGAAAATAGGAGAGTTTTTAATTGGGATTGTAAATCAAATTTGAAAATTTTGAGGTTAATAACTAAAATTTTAGGATACAGGAAATAGATATAAAAGGTATTAACATTAACTTTTTACATGAGATTGCTAACAAAATTCTGGACATTGAAAAATGCTTACCATACTTTTTATACCATATAAATAATATTGTTGTTGGCTTTAAAATGTTGGAGCTATAGTACCTATTATCCATTGGTTGATGACATGACTGTCGATTGACAATTTGTTTTCTAATTTGTTTATGAGGGGCAAAAATTTGATTCAATACTATAGCAATAATGGCATCAGGCGAGCCCTCCAGAGACCCCTCCATGAGAGGAGGATTATTAAGTACATTGGTTGTTTATTTATGTCATGTTTTCAAGTAGGTTATATTTATTGTTCGTTGTGAAAAATTGATTAATGTCACTAGAAAATTTGGCCCAATTTCCGACGGCCACTTCGTCGCTATTTCGACACATAGTCGTCGCAAGAGCGACAATTCGAGGACAGGAAAAACGTGGTTTGCCATTACGTCGCAATTTCGATGCCTTGACAAAGTGTCGCACTACCGACACTTTTTTCGTCGCTTCCAAAGAAGCGTCGCTCTTCCGACGTTTCCCAAACCGTCGCTCTTCCGACGTTTGTAAACTGTCACAATTCTGACGAAATGTGTTCTGGCATTTTGAACGTCGCTCTTCTGACGTTTTGATATCGTCGCTCTTCCGACGTTTGTAAACTGTCGCAATTCCGATGAAATGTGGTCCGACGTTTTGAACGTCGCTCTTCCAAAATTTTATACTGTCACTCTTCCGATGTTTTTAAGCTGTCGCAATTCTGATGCCTTACAAAAGTGTCGCAAGACCAATGCATTGCAAAAGTGTCGCAATACCGACGCGTTCCAAAAGCGTCACAATACCGACACATTACAAAAGCGTCTTAATACTGACCCTAGGAAGAACTGTCGCAATATTGAGGGACGTCACAAGACTGAAAAAAATGGAAATCGTTCAAGACGTCGGAAGACCGACGCTTACAAAGAGTCGGTATACCGACGGCGGGCTCAATTTAAAAAAAAAAATGAAACATTAAAACAGGACAATAAATCTCCAATATCTGTTATGAATTGTGGGCATTCCAATTTTTATGAACATAATTTGACCGTGAAATATTAATATAATAAATCACCCCACAACGCTTTGACTATAACCAATCATATAAACATGGCTCTGTATTTCAAAAAACAGGTTTAAAATATAAACAGGGCAACATTTTTTTTTTCTAAGTAAAGTTAATCTATTAACAGTGGGAATAAAATTACAGCATGACCGAAGTCCAAAACATTGCCCGGACTTATGACAAATTTGTCATCAAAAAATCAAAAAAGAAGACTACCCTCATACGGGGAAACCAGTCTTGAACGTTTTTCAGGTCATTGCATTGCCCACGCAGGGGAACCATCGTTTGATATCTTTGACGATTACAATGTTTACAGAATTCAAAAATAAAACAGAGGTCCAGCGCAGTAACATAAGCAAAAACATGCACAATTAAGTGGGCCGCGGAGCAAGAAAACCAAACCAAAGAGAGGCAGCTACTCATCAGGTGGTTCTTCGATAACCTCCACTGATGAGACTCTATATCGCTGGCCCCTTGGACAAATATCCCCTATAGCCTAAATATAGAGAGACAAGATGTTCCCTACGTGTCAGACTGAAGAAGAGATAATGATGTGTCAAAGAATTTAAAGAAACCCCCATGGAAATTTAATGGTCATTAAACTGCACAAATGGGAATCATCTTGGAAACCCCAACCTGCGGATGCATTACCCACAGGTTGAAAGGTTATAAGTGTAACATTTCACAGAATTAAATTTGAAAGGCATTAACCAGGAAAATGATACGGATTCAGAGAGAAACATTCCATGGATGGTTCTTATTCCTGTGCAGTAGCTCAAAATGATTGGCCCTCTCAAAATACAGGGTGGGTTGTTCTAACCTCCTCCGTAATACCCTCCTTGACCTCCTTCTCCTCTGCTTTGAGCTTGGGAAGTCTCCACATCTCGGAAAGAAGTTTTGTCCTATCCCTGCTCCGGAATACGAATGAGATCAGAAACCCTGATAGAAATTTAATGGTCATTTAACTGCACAAATGGGAATGATCTTGGATGGATTCGAAACGACAACCTACATATGCATTAGCCAAAGGTTGAGACGTTATAAGTGTAACAATGCACATAATCCAACCAGGATTGAATCTTAAAGGCATTAACCAGGAAAATGATTCGGATCCAGATAGCAACATTCCCATAGATGGCTCTTATTCCTTTGTGTAGTTGCTCGAAATGATTGGCCCTCTCGAAATACAGGGCGGGCTGCAGCCTCCTTCGTAACACCCTCCCTGAACCCTTCTCCGCCACCTACGGGTTGGGAACTTGGCAAGTCTCCACATCTTAGAAAGAAGTTTTGTCCCATGCCATACTCCATCGAATACGAAAGAGATAAAAAATGCTGCAATAGGCGACCGGCCTTTGGTTGATAAGGAATTGGTATTATGTTCTATTCTTATGCTATCTTTGAAACCTTTGGAACTACCAGTTTCCAAATTTCAGGCAGAATCTAACCAGCAAGGGATAACCGCTTGAAACTCTCAACCTCAGGATTTCACGCAGCTATGAGACCTACCCATGCCACCACTTGAACATTACAGTGCTTTATTTCTTTATTTTCTACGCAATATATTCTGTAACACCTCCAGTAAACAATTTTTTTTTTTGTTTTTTACTTTTCCCAATATATGAGGGTTTTCTCTCTATTCACCTAGTTATTTGAATAAGGAGTTCAACCTTTTAACTTTAATTTCCTCTTGATGGAGTTTCCTCTAACCCTCTAGCATGTCTATTTCCTAACACAGTGAACATTCCACTTGTATTTCTTTCAACCAAATATATATATATATGTAACTTCCATACCTCTTTACATTATCATGGGATGTGTTTTTTTTTTCTAGACTTAATAAAATCATAGACTATATGAACGTACATATTTTTCAATAATCTCTCCTAACATTTATATATATTCAGCACATATCTTTTTGAATCCCCTATAGATTACACACATATATTTATGGATCCACTTATATATAGAGATAACACACCTCTTGTTCATATCCTTAAATCCACGTATATATATATACATGTCATTATATATATATATATATATCACATATATATATCTAAACCTTTATTAATAATGTTGAATCGAATGCACCCATATATATACCCTATATATATATATATATAACTATAACACCCCCCCCTTGGTATTAAGATTTAATCGTATCACTATTCCACTTAACAATATAACAGAATTCGTACCCAGCCTGAATTAAACATAATATACTCCTATTTCACTAAACACGTTTGACTATCACCATTATACATAATACAGCGAGACGTTATCATAGCTGAGTATGACAATGATTTCACGGCGATGAGACCATTGACATGCATAATAGAGTCTCGTCCATTTGTTGCGCCACGTCAACGCGGTTGATTGGTGGGTATGACAATAGTTCGACCATCCATTATGCGACGTCAAACTTACTCATTCCGGGATACACCTACCCCTATTCCTAAACTCCCGTGACATTATTTTAGTTTTTTTTTTCGTTTCTAATTAGCCGCGTTAACTCTCAGTTTATACTCGTATGCACGTTACCGTCTGCAATGATCCTTCCAGCTATGTGTTTGATATTCATATCGTCGATTTATCATGGTTTCGATTTAACGTGTGAGATTTCATCCTGGTGTTTGATGGTTTGTTGTGCAGGTACGACGTCTCACGCAGGAGTTTGGAGTACCCGACGCCGACGTTTACAGATCCATGTCCCCACCAATATACTACATGCTGCGTTGTCGTTTGTACTCTTGCTTGGCCCAGTACCATGCGAGCAGACTACTGCAGTGCAATACAGAGTTTGCAACTCTTTCACTTCACCGGGTACCCCGCTGTCGATGAGCCGGGTGGTTTCCCAAATCGACTTTGGGATTCTCTGCCCATCTAGGGCAGTGGGATTAGGGTTTCTCATACCCTTCCAACTTATCGTGGCGGCCTACACTCCCTTATCACTCTGCTGCTTAGTAACTATTTATCTAGCTCCGGTTTCAGTTGAATCTTATTCCGGTCGGGATGATTGTTTTATTTCCAGCTCGTTCACTGAGGGAGCTAATATTTCCATGGGGGTCTAATACAGGAGTACTAAGTCCGTCTGAAGGCATGAGAGTTCATGCGTAACATTCTGTTGTTCTTTACATTCTGCAATTCTTTTTTTTTTTTTTTTTTGATATTTTTAATTACTACTGTATCTGAATCGTTGACGAATTTCTTGTGCAGAGAGTGCAGACATTGGGGTTTCTGGGCCGCGCTCAATGTGCATCACAATGGTTAAAAGCCAACAAACGGGTTTCCTCCTATCGACCCGCCGAACCCTGTTCTAACTTGCTATCCTTCGTCCCCAGCGCCTGACCTCAGGTTTCGTATTGCTCAAGGGTGATAGCCTCCACCTGGTTACCGTGCTGCCGTGTTGTTTTGTATTAACTATTCGTGATATATATATATATATATTTTTTTGTTATTTCTCTGTTTAAATCGGTCGAAGGGGAGCCCTATTTTCATCTTGCTCACAGGCTCGGTCATATGATAGCAGAGATTTACACATTTATTTTATTGGTATATGTTTTCCGAATCTGGTGTTATTATAGAACCGATGCTCAGTGTCAGAACTGATTTTATGGCGACGTGTATATGCTTTTTTCATCTAGCTAAGTCAGGACAACGTTCTGGCCATTTGCCTTCAACTGTGTCGACTTATTTCACTGTAGATGGTGCTCTTGCCTCCGCAACTTTGCCAGGGGAAGAACCGAACTCCTCCGTCGGTAACTTCCTTCCCTTAACCCGAATACGCCTCAGTATTTCTGTTGTTTCTAAAGGTTACTAGTCTCATTCACAGCAACGAGCATGGCGGCACGCCGGGATACTCTGTCATCCCGTGATACCCTGCCTTCCGGGTGTTTACGCGGTCCGGATTATCTCTGCGGTGTCCAAATTATAATTTCCTACGCGTGAATTCTTATGTTGTATGGTTACGTATGAAACCTCTCATTGTTTAAAATATAACTGTGCAGAGGATAAGTAGTATCCATAGGATCGATATGATGAATATAGATAATAGGAATTCATATTCCGGTTTAAAACTATATGTTTAAGATGTACCCTCGTTTTTATAATCTGTTCATCCCACATTATATTTAACCAAACCCTAACTGCCATGGATGTTCATAGAGGTACAATTCTAGGGCGTTGAGTTGGAACAAGCCCACTGTACAAAAATCACAAAAATCACATTGACATATGGTACACGCACATATATTTTCATCACCAAAATACTCTTATATAATCGGTGATTTCAGTAAGTCATGGGTTTACTCCCGGCTCTTACACTTTATTGGTAAGGTATATGGATATATGTGTATTGTTATATTTTTTAGTGCGCGGCTTTTATATTTTAATTATCTTTTGATGTAGGCATATATGCACTCAATAGTGCTTGAATAAAGGACCTTCACTATAATTTAGTCTTTTGTTATGATAATTGTTTCAAGGTTTAAAGGAGATCTAGAAATGCAATATCTACACATATAAATGATATAAAAATCCTATAGAGTAGAATTAATTGTTTCTCTAGCAGTTTTTCGAACTTCATATTCTAATGCCTTTATTTTCTTCCATTTGTACCATGTAACCTTTAGTTCTGCTACAATATTTTCTAGCATACATAGGAGCATCTAATACCACATTTGGATCTACAGGAAACAAGATAGTTTTTAATTATATGTAGAGACTAAGTAACCTCAGATTTAAACCGACCTTGGTTTAGAGTTTCTATGGTTTCTACTCTATGGATTTCTGGTCTACAACTAAACAGAATCTGGAAGGTTAATGCCTTAGGATGGACTCTGTTAAATGTAGTACTGAAATAAATCATACAAATTCTCTTAAGTTTTATATGTAGCTAATTCATACCATAATACATCAAAATGAACAATAATTTCAGGAACATACCACTGTGGCAAATGACCAACCTCCCAACCTTATAATCCTCTTTGTCTCCGAGGATTCACCCCCAAGCTGAGATCACCTCCTAGGACAGATCAACCCCTGATATTCTTAGGAGCAGCTTATTTAAGCTCATGTTTCCCCAAAGCATGTTTCTAATTCTGCGTCCAGAATAGCAGGATGCTTTCTTTCCTGTTTAGCCTAGGCTTCCCATTTTGGGACTCTTTAAAGTTGTTTTATGCTTTTCCTCAGATTTTCCAGCTTTTTCTCGCCTCTTCCCAACTACTCCTCTTCATTGGGGAAATTTAGATTCCTCCTCAAATCTAAATTAATTTCTTTCAAGGATTTTTGAAAGATTTTTGGGGATTTGTTGCCTTATCCATCCTCATGGATTTGGCAAGTGATCTCTAATTCTCATCTTGGTCAAAATGCACAATCATTTTATTTATTTCCTCAAATCAAATATGCAAATACATTCACACCATACTTATCCCTTGGGGTCCACCCCCTTAGGATTAAAGTTCAAATGTCTAACTTTAAAAATTCAACACACAAATTGGGGGTGTTACATATTCTAACCAACTCATCACAGAAATTACCAGTCATTCACTTCTAGAAGCTTTCCAAGATGCGTAGAAGAGGCAGCCATTGGAAGCTTTTCATCAAACCTTCTGACCGAGTTTTCAACAATCGCTATTTTATAAATATTTCTTTAAAACACAGTATTGAATTCCTTTAATGAGAGAATAATTTACAGAGACGATATCCATGTTTTAAATATTTGCTATAAAATGCAAATTAGGGACTACAATTAATGAAATTGTAATTTATAATTGTAAAAAATGCTTCAGCATTCTAGCTATTTCTTTATCTCTTTAAATCTTTAAATTGAGCTCTCATGGTTTAAATTAAATAAAACTCTACTCTACAGAAAAGAAGTAATCATATTTCTATATGGATTTGACATAAGATCAAGACGTTGCAGTATTACATGACGAAGGGCACGGAGGCCGAAGCCATTGTAGAAGAAAATTGGAGGTGCCACTGTAAGGAAATATTACACATTTTGTGTGGTCCTTGCTAACCACTTCAATGCAATGTTTTGCAATGCAAGACAGCAACAAGACCAAACTTACAATAACCGAATGCGATTTAACGCCAATGAAAATCCCTAGCGATGTTAATAAGGAGTTGAAATTGCAGAAAGGGTTAATGTAAAATTCATAGGGTTCAGATTTTCTATTTTTTTTTTGGTTTTTTCAGAAGACCACTGGTTTATATATAATATACCAGTACATTTTCCAAAAAAAATGCTGCCATAATTCCAAATATTTTGTCAAAAATAAACTCAGAAACTAAGGGTGAAAAAAATACATATATCAACATAACCACAAGATATTACCCCGGAAATATACAAAATGCATCAAATAAATCCCCCATATAATATACTAGACAAAAACAAAATACCATCTGAATCAAACCAAAAAAAAATAAAAATAAAAAGAAAGTATGATACGCATTATGGCAGCGAATCGATCCTTCCCCCCTGATATGGTCAGAGTCCAAGAGAGTGTAATGTAAATTGCCTGCATTTTCCGAGAGACCCTTCTTCGTATTCTCCTCTTAGTTTCGAACTCGTGACGTATTCTCCTCCTAGTTTCTAACTAGTGACGTATGTAATGTTAGTGCCCAAATTATGAGTGACCCGCATTTGTCGAGAAACCCTTCTTAGTATTCTCCCCATAGTTTAGAACTCGTGACGTATGTAGGGTTAGTGTCAAAATTATCAGGAGATTCCTTTAATCTATGACCCTTATCCGAAAATAAAACTAGGCGGAGCTCGAAGATGACAGCCAACGAAAAAAGAATGAAAATATCTGTATAAAAAGTCTCTGTAAATTTTTATTTATTTTTAATTAAAATTTTGTATATTTACATAATTATTTTTATATAATAATTTGAATTTAATAAATTTTAAAAAATAATAATTTTTTTAATATATTTAAATAATTATTTTATATAATAATTAAAATTTTAATTATTTAAAAAAAAATTATTAAAAAACTTAATATTTATACATCGTTATTATTACCCAATATGCACACTTTCAAAATCCAAACTAAGTAAAACAATAACTTCTTTCTTCTTCTTCTTCTTCTTCTTTTTTAATATATAAAAAATATTATATTAATAATTTAAATGAAATAAATAAAATAAACTAAACAATTTTATTATAAATAATAATCATATTATTTTAATTTTTGATATATAAAAAGAAATATATTATATTAATAATTTAAATAAAGAATAAATAAATAAAATAAAAATAAAAAAGATAAGTCATATATGGTATAATAGTGAGTTATGTGTAATTATTTTTAAGGGTATAATGTTTTTTACTCATAAAAAAAACCAAATGCATCAAACTTGGTTTATATAATTTTAAATGATATTAATTATAATTTTATTTATTTAGTAATATAGTTTTAATAGATATATTTTTTTTATAATCTAATTTTTTTAATCAAATTTTTAATAATTAACATTCAATTTAATATTTTCAATTCAAATTTTCACAATTAATTTTTTCTATCCTATTTTTAAAATTTTAAAATAAATATACATTTAAATAATACAATTAGTTTTTATATATATTTAAATAATTATTTTATATAATAATTAAAATTTTAATTATTTAAAAAAAAATTATTAAAAAACTTAATATTTATACATCGTTATTATTACCCAATATGCACACTTTCAAAATCCAAACTAAGTAAAACAATAACTTCTTTCTTTCTTTTTTCTTTTTTTAATATATAAAAAATATTATATTAATAATTTAAATGAAATAAATAAAATAAACTAAACATTTTTATTATAAATAATAATCATATTATTTTAATTTTTGATATATAAAAAGAAATATATTATATTAATAATTTAAATAAAGAATGAATAAATAAAATAAAAATAAAAAAGATAAGTCATATATGGTATAATAGTGAGATATGTGTAATTATTTTTAAGGGTATAATGTTTTTTACTCATAAAAAAACCAAATGCATCAAACTTGGTTTATATAATTTTAAATGATATTAATTATAATTTTATTTATGTAGTAATATAGTTTTAATAAATATATTTTTTTTATAACCTAATTTTTTTAATCAAAATTTTAATAATTAACATTCAATTTAATATTTTCAATTCAAATTTTCACAATTAATTTTTTCTATCCTATTTTTAAAATTTTAAAGTAAATATACATTTAAATAATACAGACATTCAAAATCCTAAAAATATATGTCATAGAGCCGCTTCCAGGTTGGAAGGACATTTAAAGTAAATATACATTTAAATAATACAGACATTCAAAATCCTAAAAATATATGTCATAGAGCCGCTTCCAGGTTGGAAGGACAGACATTCAAGAAAACTATAGGTAGTAAAATTTAGACAGTTTTAGACGATTAATTTTCATTAAAAAATAGGTGTCAATAACCTAACATCTATTGGGTGCTACACGGGAGATTGGGTGCTACAACTATACATGAATACTCGAACCCTAGACGGGAGATTGGGTGCTACAACTGCACATAAATAGTCTCACACCCAACAACCATGGTGATCATGATCTTCGAGGCGCATGTCCAGCAACCATGGTAATCCCGAGCATGCATGGTCGAATGATTGCAAATTGAATCCACTTATCAAATATTGTACTCTCAATTAGTTTTCACAGCCAACGAACCACGGGAATTATTAAAATCAGATGGCCGTCTCTGCCAATCCCCTCTACATCATGGGGATGAGATGGCAATAGTTAGAACCCTGAAACTAAATTTAATGTCATTGAAAATCCCCTACGCTCTTACTATTCAGGAACGAAGGCCAGGGTTAGTTCCAGAATCGCTGCGAGGGTTTTAAAATTGAAAAGAGAGTTAGTGCCTGAAGCACCCACCAGCCACTTTCAGCCCCTCCCAAGAATGCTAAAACAAATTTGGATCCTAGCTTTCCCTGTCTCATACGCCTACCACTTTTGACCACTTTAAAAAATTAAATGCCATAAACGGAGTGTAACACTGGACTATTCTATCATTTTGCATGTGATGTCTAACCTAACTATAGTAATGTGCACAGGTACAAATTCAACAAGGTTCGTTTCAGGCATCCAGAAAGTTATTAAACCAGCAGAAATTTTATGAGTGTTTCAACAAAGACAATAACCTAATCCAATCCATTATCATTCGCCCTTGCAAATAAAATGCAAAATTATTAAATCAACAGAGAGTTTGAAAGTTTGAGAATGTAAACTCCATGGCAGGGAAAGTAAATATAAAATTATTAGACCATAGCGTTTTTAAAAAAAACTTAACCTAAATAGTGTTCCATCCCACAGAAATTAAATACAAAATAATTAAACCAGCAAAAATTTTAGGAGAACGTTTAGAAAAAGACCAGAACCTAAACAATATTCTTTTAACATTTGCTGAGACCCGTTA
>JAXQQM020090540.1:0-38011 GCA_034641835.2 Pinus albicaulis
TTTCGGCGAGGCCATGGTGAGTGTAATATTCCTAAATTAGCTGCAGGTAATAGGAATATTAATTTTTCCTTGTTTATTTTGCATTTCATGTATTGATGAATAAATTGTAAAGGAGGACATGTAGAACTCCTAAAAATCAAGAATAAATCAATTCCTATGTGAACAGAGACATATCTAGGCTATGTAAATAAACTCTTGCAGGTGTGAAAGGGTCTAAATCACAAGAGTGGATCCTATTTGACCAAGTCAAAAACGCAGTCTAGATGCATTGAACCTTCGTGAGGGACAACGCAATTCTAGAAGGAGATTCTAAATTTGAAAGGAGCTAAACTAATGAAGTGGTTTATGGTTTTTCCAAGACTACAATATTATAAAAGGAGGAGGAGAGCAACAAGGAAGAGGTTGTTGAAGATTATCATTTCACAAGGTATTGTCTACTAGACATCCCTTGTTGGGCATTCCTGTTCAGGAATCCACCTCCTTCCTTGAGCAGTTCTTGGAGGATAATTGTGCTAAACTTGTCCACTATCAATCTTGGGCCTAGATTCACCTTACATTACAGTGGTGCTCATGTTGAGGGTTGAGCTGTCTTGTGAGTTGCAGCAAGTGGAAGACTAGATCTACTTAGATCTAAATGATAGCAGTGGCTCTTCTTAGTGAGTGTGTCTTTTAACCTTCTAGAAGAGTTAATTAGCTGATTATACTTCAGATATACATCTTGGCATCAAGCCAAATCATCTTCAGAAGCTACAACATTTTTTCTCTCCCTAAGACAACGTTATTTGTAGATCTACAACTGCAGGGTGCTTTGCTTGCATTTTGGAGAAGAGATATTCGGTGTTGGGATTATTCCTTCACTGTGGTGATCCATATATTGGCCAACAAATCTATTTTATATTTCAGATTTGATATTCTACACATACATGACTCAGTGATTTTCTGAATCATTCTGCAGATCTGCATTCTTAGATCTCAGATCTACTTCCGGTGCTTCATGTTTTGAGCAAATCCCCAAGTGGAATGTATAGATCATCCTTTCTTGTACATGGGTCTGTATTGGATCTATATTTTTCTGTACAGATATGATCTAGATCTGAAGAATCAATAAAATTCTACTTCAGCCCTAAAAATAATGTTGCCATGGTTATGCAGTCTTTTGTCATGGTTGTAGCACCTCATTTCTGAGGATTTCTCCTGTATTCTTTCATTCTTCTTCTATAAAATGTATGAGTTATGACTCTAAGATTATTTGTAAATTTTTAGACCTCATTTCAGTCATACCCTTCAGAAAATCATGCTCACGTGCTTCAGTAAATTTATGCATACTTCTAGTCATGGGAAATCGGGGTTTTCTAGCCTAGTTAGGAAAGGAGGAACTGTTTATGTAATAATCCTAATTAGCCCAAGCTAATAGGAATATTCAATTTCATTTTTATTTTCATGTTCATGAATAAAATTGTAAGGGAGGATCAATAAACTCCTAAGAACTATGTAATAAATCAATGCCCAATGTGAACAAGGCTAAATCAGGGCTGCTTTGATGAAACCCCTTATGTGTGAAAAGGGTTTGTGACAATTGACTAGGTCAACAAGACCTTATCTACAGAGCTGTCTAAGTGCAATGTACCTCCTGAATACTCAGCGCAGATCTAGAAGGAGGATGCACATGTGAAAGGAGCTAAACCTTTGAGATGGTTTAGGGTTTTGCAAGACTTTCATCCTATAAAAGAAAGAGGAGAGCAGCAAGAAAAGGTTGTTCAAGATATTCAGAAATTACTCTCCTTACACTAATTCGAATTCTCTAGGCTGTTTAGCCTGAGAATAGTGCTGCTTAGCACTGGGTGTTCCTGGGCGGGAATCCCACCTCTTTCCATAGAGTAGCTCTTGGAAGAGTTTTTCATTTCTCATCCACTATTCGGCAATTGGCCAAGTTTCTACTTCCAATTGCAATGCAGATCCTGTTGAGGGTTTGATTGCTTTTGTAAGCTGCAGCAAGTGGAGCTCTAGATCTATTCAGATCTAGATTGTTTTGGGGAGTCTCTTCTCATGGAGTGTGTCTTTTAACCTCCTGGAAGAGTGCCTCTCCTGTTGGAGCATAATTTCATATCTTGGCATCAGGCCATATCATATTCCAGAGCCTACTACGTAGTTACCCTTCCTGAACTGCGCAATCTGCAAGGAAGAAGTTGTAGGGTGATTCAGCTATCTCTTGGGAGAGAGATCTCCAGTGTTGGGAATCTTCCCTCACTGTGGTGATCCATGGATTGGCCAACGAATCCATGTACCTTCCAGATCTGATCTGTTCATACATGTATTTACTTCAGAAATTCTGCAGAAATCTGTAGATCTGCTGCATAAGATTTCAGATCTACTCCATATGCTTCATGATTTGCTGAAAACCCCAAGGGGTATGTAAAATAGGGAAAATCTAGTGTATATATCTCATATAGATCTAATCATTTGTACACTGATCTGTCCTAGACCTGATTTGTAACCTACAGCTGCTGTATGCTTCAGAAAATAACGCTGTCAAGGTTTTACAGTGAAATACAATTGTTGCAGCATCTCTTTTAGAGGGATTTTCTCATAAAAGTCTTCATTTTCTCTCTTCTACTGTATGAGTAGTGTTGTGTAATTGATTTCATGATGTTCTTAACCTATTACAACTAATACCTTCAAAAACTCACGCTGCCTGAGCTTCAGTAAATTTCTGCATACATTAAGTCATGGGAAATCAGGGTTTTCTAGCCTAGTTGGGAATGGAGGAACTGTTTAACATAGCTAGGAGCATTTGTTTGAGCTGAAATTCGGTATGTAGACTCCTCTTAGCCTAAGCTATAGATACAGCCGTCCCCCCTGCTTATTTTTACGCACATCCTTGGAATTAAGCATTTTAGGGCTGAAATAGCTGTTTTTCCCCACTTTTTGGCTTATAAATTACTTTATAAAGTTGCTGATGCACATAAGATTGAAGGAAAAGTGGTTAGACATCTGTTATCAGACATATAGCTGCCTCTCCAACTTTGGAATACCTTAAGGTATTCTATTTGTTGTAGAAAATTTGATTTGAATATTACAGTTTAACTTAGAAAAGCTCATTTTTTTTTGTTAAAATTATACATGGGAGTCCCTCATAACCCTAGCTATCAGATACATCCACTTTTCCATCTTATTTTTACGCATTTCTCTTAATACAAACGTTTTAGGGCCTAAATCCTCACTTTTCCCGACCTCTCCCACCTTTAGTCTAGAAAACGTTGTATAAGCTTGTCGTTGCATATTTAGCGAAGGTTAAGTGTTTTTACATGCAGTATGAGGTATATGGTGTTTCTCCACATTGGTTATAACTTTCAGTTATTCCCATGAGTGTAGTTGTTCCTAATTTGGGAACATTACGGTGGTATCGAGCAAGATCTTTGGCTGAGCACATGGCTTGACGAGTGTTGTGGAAACAGAGAGACGAGTCGAATGATGAATAACATGAGTTTACTCTCGTAGTTTCGAGATCCGATCAGAACCTCTCCAGGAGGTTGTACAAGAAGAAAGAAAGAGAAACGGTGAAACTTCTAGAGGTTTCAAGAGCAAGATCTTCGAATCGAGATCTACAATATCTATACATGAGGAACATTACGAATCATGGATATGTGATTTTTTCATGAAGAGGAAGAAAGGAGGTGTACCCAAGAAGGAGACTCTTAGAGAGTATTTGTAGGAGTATGAAGATCAATCCAAGGAGTTCAAAGATAACTTAAACATCCAAGGGTTCTGCAAGATCAAGGAGAACAAAGGCACAAAGGAGGAGCAGCATGGTAAGGGTAGATTCTATCTATCTATATTTGATGGATCACCTAAATGTCCAGTAAGGGTTTTGGTGAAGGAGCTAGACAACTTTGTGAAACAACATCAAGTTTTAGAGATTGAAGCCATCAAAGTAGTAGCGTTGCATTTTGAAGGTAAAGCATATGCTTGGTGGTTATTCGAGTCTTTTTCCTTGAGGAATGAAAATACACCTACTTATGCAAGATTTATTGTAATATTGATAGAGAGGTTTGATGAAGCTCCATGTGTAACATCTTTTGTTGACACTATCAAACCACATCAGACAAATCTTTTGCATGAGTTGGAAGGGTCTATGAATCCAACTCCATTTCTGAAAACCATGGAAGAAGGTGTAAGCTTGTTTGACACCTTGCCAAGGGAAACATCTCCATTGGATGAAGGGCTTCCTTCTCAAAAATAAGGCATGAATATTCCTCCTTCAATAGAGGGCCAAGATCTAAGGTCTCTTATTGAGGATGAGGCAACTTCAGCTATTGAAGAGGAGGATGGGGAAAAAGGAGCTAATAACGCAATCATGACAAGAGAACCTCAAACATATCATGAAGAGGAGGATGGAGCACTTGCTCCAAGAAGAGAAACTCTTGCACTTTTGCAAGGAGTTCCAAAATATCTCACACATGGAGATGTTGATACAACACAAGAGCAGCATGCATCATCATTTTCAAATGATGAAGTCTTGAAGATAGAAGGAGGAAGAGAGGAGGAAGAGCATCTCAAGAAGAAGAGCATATACCCTTCTCTGTTTCAAAGGTTGGAAGAAAAAACAAGGCAAGATAATCCATGCAGCAATGGTAGGGGCAAATCTGTCCACCTACATTCACATTCTTCTCTATGCCTTGATGCCTCTTTGCAAGGAGGCATTCCACCAGGAAGACCTCCTGATCGGAGGAAAACTAAAGTGTTCTCTCAACTATGGCCAACATTTGCATACTTGGCTAATGAAGGAACCTTGGGAGAATAAAGAACATCACATAGGATCTTTCATGAATTCAGAAAAGAGGTAAGCAATTTTCTGAATAGGACATTGTTATCTTCCATTCATTCATCTGTGTTGAGAAATGAAAGATCAGAAATCTATGATGGTATGGATATGAGGATACATGGAAGACCCATAACTTTGGGGCAGCCCATGGTCTTCTCACTTACAAAAGAGATTTCTGAAAATGACAAGAGGATCTTAATACTCTTGCATGCATGGGCCAAATTGAGGAAGTATTGGAGGACAAGAACTTTCCAAAGGGGAGTTTATTTCCACACGCTTCAATCTTGTCTTGAGGAAGATCAGCTGCAAGGAAGGAAGCAAAAGAAAGTTTATGGGACTCCAACATGTGACCTTGGCATCAAGTATGTCAAAGAGGAGAGTCATGACATAATAGGGGCTGCATTTCAGACATCTACAACGTTATCATTTTGCAGCACCCTTGCGGTTGGCAGGGACAAGCAACATTTGGGAGAGGGAAATGTGTGTATTCTAAATTAGTTAGTGCTATAATAGGAATATTAGCTGCCTTGTTTATTTTTGCATTTCATGTATTGATGAATAAATTGTAAAGGAGGACATGTAAAACTCCGAAAATCAAGGAATAGATCAATGCACATGTGAATAGAACATATAAGGCTCTGTAAATAAACTCTTGCGGGTGTGAAAGGGGTCTAAATCACAAGTGGATCTATTTTACCAAAGTCAATAAGCGCAGTCTAGATGCATTGAACCTCTTTGAGGGACAGCGCAGTTCTAGAAGGAGGGTCTAATGTGAAAAGGGTTAAGTGACTCAAGGTGGTTTAGGGTTTGGAAAGACTCCTATCTTATAAAAGGAAGAGGAGGGTAGCAAGGAGAGGTTGTTGAGGATTATCATTTCACAAGGAATTGTTTGCTAGACATCCCTTGTTGGGCATTCCTGTTTAGGAATCCTACCTCCTTCCTTGAGCATATCTTGGAGGAGAATTGTGCTAAACTTGTCCACTATTAGGCTTGGGAAAAGCTTCCCCTTACATCTACAACGCTGCTCCTATTGAGGGTTGAGTTTTCCTTGTGAGTTGCAGCAAGTGGAGATCTATATCTGCTCAGATCTAGATGATAGCAGTGGCTCTTCTCAGTGAGTCTGTATTTTAACCTCCTGGAAGAGTTCATTAGATGATTTCACTTCATAACTACATCTTGGCATCAGGGAAAATCATTCTCAGAAGCTACAACATTGTTCCTCTCCCTAGGAAAATGTTATTTGCAGATCTACAGCTGCAGGGTGTTTTTCCAGCGTTTTGGAGGAGAGATCTTCAGTGTTGGGGTTCTTCCTCTCACTGTGGTGATCAATGGATTGGCCATCCAATCCATGTTTTTTTTAGCTCTAATATACTATGTACTTGTATTATTCAGAAATTATGAATCATTCTGTAGATTTGAAGTCTTAGATCTCAGATCTACTTTCGATGCTTCATGTTTTGAGAAAAACCCCAAGGGGAATGTATAGATCAACCTCTCTTGTACATGGATCTATATTGGATCTATATTTTTATGTAAAGATCTGGTATAGATCTGAAGAATCAATAAAATACTACTTCAGCCCTAAAAATAATGTTGTCATGGTTCTGCAGTCTTTTGTCAATGTTGTAGCACCTCATTTATGAGGATTTCTCCTGTATTCTTTCATTCTTTATTCTGTAAAATGTATGAGTTATGCCTCTGATATTATTTTTCAATTTTAAAACCTTATTATAGTCAAACCCTTCAGAAAATTATTCTCTCATGCTTCAGTAAATTTCTGCATACTCTGGGTCATGGGAAATCAGGGTTTTCTAGCCTAGTTAGGAATAGAGGAACTTTTTAACATAGAAAAATGCATTTTTTTTTGCTGAAATTTGACATGGGAGTCCCTCATAACCATATATATCATATCCAACCTCTTTTCCATCTTATTTTTATGCAGATATCTGAATACACACGTTTTAGGGCCTAAATCATCACTTTTCCCCACCTTTTGGTCTATAAAACAATGTATAATGTTGCTGCTGCATATTTAAATGAAGAATAAGTGTTTTTAAATCTGTATAATACATATTTCTGTAGCTCCACATTGGTAATAACTCATATTATTCCCAATAGTGTAGTTGTTCCAATTTGGGAACATTATGGTGATATAGCTTGTGTAGCAATTAAGTGGTGGGGAAACCACTTACCATACCTTGATCTTATGCAGGCAGGAGACACACTGCGTTGGAACCCTATGTGGGACTTTGACCCACCTCCTCATGCTCAAATTTCTGCTTGTATATATGTCATTATGCTTCCACACTTGGATGATATAGTTGTACTTTTCATAGGATTGTATGGAGAGAGGATGGGTATTTTTTATGTACCACATGGGATGGAAACTCTCTATTCACCTTATGCTACATGCTTTAGAGAGATTATAGGACCAACAATTTTTGTTTCTGTCGAGTTCTTGACTCCTTGTGGGATGGATTTTGTACATCTCATGATGATTTTGGAAGAACAGTTCATGGAGGCTTGGATTGGTGAACACTTGGCTCATGATGAAATCTTGAACTATGATGGTGTCACCAATGGAGAAGGAGAAGTGTTGCAGAACTCACCCTATCATTTTCTTGAGGACAAGCAACATTTTGGAGGGGAGGACTGTAATATTCCCAATTAGCCGAAGCTAATGGGAATATACAATTTTGTCTCAATATTTTGTTTCATGAATAAAACTGTAAAGGAGGATCAATAAAACCCCTAATCAGCAAAATAAATCAATGCCACATGTGAGCATGGACAAATCTGGGCTACTTACATAAGCACACTTAGGTGTGAAAGAGACTGGAGCATTTGACCAAGTCAACCAGGACCAAATCAACAGCGCTGTCTAGATATAGTGAATCTCCTAGAGAGAAAACGTAGTTTTAGTTGGAGGCTTCTCATGTGAATGCAGCTAAATCATTGAGATGGTTTAGGGTTTGACAAGGCTTTCATCCTATAAGAGGAGGAGGAGGACAACATAAGAAGGTTGTTGATTGTGCATATTTCTGAGTATAGTGTCTGTTTAGACATATACCATTCTCTGCTATTTAGCTGAGAATAGTGATGCTTAGCACTTGGGTGTTCCAATGCAGGGATCCCACCTCTTCCATTGAGGATTTCTTAGGAGAGTCTTGCTGATATCATCCACTATCAGGAAATTGGCCAAGCTCATCTTGAAACTACAACATAGATCATGTTGAGGGTTTGGTTGTCCTTGCAAGATGCAGCAAGTGGAGGCTAGATCTGCTCAGATTTAGGCCATTTCAGGGCCTCTTTTCACTGGGAAAGTCTTCTATCCCATGGGCAAGAGAGTTATGAACCTTTGGAGCTAATATTTCAGTTCTTGGCATCAGGCCAACTGAGTGCTTCAGGCTACACCGCAGTTTCCCTTCCAGGACTGCGTTATTTTCGAGGGAAATGCAGGGTGTTTTGACCCACTTTTTGAGAGATCTCTGGTGTTGGGCTTTGCCCTTCACTTTGGTGATCCATGGATTAGCTTGTTGATCCATGTTCTTTACAGATCTAATCTGTTTCTATTGTAAAAAATATTTAGAAATTTCTGAATAATATTGTAGATCTACTACTTTAATCTCAGATCTACTCTTTGTATTGCATGTTTTGATCGAAACCCCAAGGGGATCTTGAAAAGGAGCTTTTCTAGTGTACAGATCTGAAATGGATCTGATCTTTTGTACACAAATATTCTCTAGATCTGGAGTGTAATGCAAAGATGTTGCAGCTCTTATAATAACGTTGTCAAGCTATTTTGCAGTCAATACATGTGTTGCATCCCTCTTTCTTGAGGAGTTTCTTCTATTTTGTCTTCTACATTGTGTTGTATACCGTAAAGGCTTCATCATGGGCTTGATTTGCTGCTGTTTATATAAAATATTATCTTCAATATTAATCTCCTACTCATGCTCTCAAAACTGCGTTATTTCTGAAGTAGTTTGTTGCACATAGTTGCAGCCCCTCTCTTTGGGTGTTTTTCAGCTAGACTAGGTGGTGGGAGGTCTGTTTACCTCACCTAGTTTGATTTTTTTTGCTCTCCTTTTGGATCTAGATCCTAGAGCCACTGATCTAAGGGATCCAGGAGCTGCAAACTCATTTTAGTGCACATATTTCCAAGGAGTATGTTATTTCAGCAGGATTTGCTGTGTATTCCCATTTTGGGATATTACATCATTCTCCACCTCTGCAACTTCTGCAGCCATAGAATTTTCTCCTATAGGAAATTTTAGCTTCTTCCTCAATGTGGATATTTCTACTTCAGCACTCTGCATAAATTTCTACACAGCAGTCTTGTCACTAGGGTCCAATCCAATCTTTACAATGATTTTCTTTAACTCATCATTCTGAACTGTTAAATCTCTTGCATTAGCTTTCTCTAACTTCAATTTCTTAAGTACCTTTCCCAACATATTTTCTGCCTTCATTGCCATTGCATTGGTCTTGGTCAAGTCATTCACAATTAACTAATCAGTTTGCATATGAAAATTCATTTTATCCATCAGGGGAAGCTTCTTCACATCTACAGTCACATTTATAGTATTGAAATTCTTAGAAGAACCTATTGAGATGTCTGTGGGATGAGACAGGGAAATTCTGAATTGACCTTTTTCAAGATCCATGATAGTCAAAAGTCTTGTTTGATCCGGAGCAACCTGATACTCAGCTTGGGCTTCCATGCTGGCCTTCATCTTTTGATTCGTTTCTTCAATCTGTGTAAACATCTGCTTAATCAGAGGTACTTGCTCATGAGATATTTCATGACTCCTAGGTGAAGCAGGAACATTTTGTTCTTCTCCTAGATGTAAAGAAAAAACAGGTGGGTTAAATGTAAATTCTTCAGTAAACTTTGTCCTCTTTTCAGCTCCCTGCTCCTCATCATCTAAGTCAATTACTATTTCTTTGCTTCTTTTGTTTGATTTATCTGATATGATAGGGGTATGAATGTTTGAACCCGCTAAAATTATCACACCTCTACTTGCTATCTTCTCCAAATCTGGCCTGCTTTCATGAATGAAAGTTGAATACCCATTCTCAATTCTTCTATTTGAAATTACACTGTGAGGGTCATAAGCCCAACTTTCCCCTAACAGCATATGCATCTCAACTAACATTTTAGTAACCTCCTCAAATGTTTGTCTCATATTGACTATGAAAGGGCCTACATTCATGGGTAATTTGTACATATGCCCCTTTTTCATGGGCACAAAGTGAACTTGATCAACATTTAGGCTCTTTCGAATAAATTCCAAGGCAAATAGCCTCATAGGTACAAACGTTGGAAGTATGTAAGGCTCATACTTGCTCCATATAGCCTAATTTCAGAGTAATCCTTAAAAACAAACCAATCTCCAAATTTGCAAGTTACTCCTAGATGTAAATACTCCTGAGCTTTAGGTAAAAAACAAGGAGGAGGAACTCCATTCAATATTTTGTATGCAACTGACATGAAATAACTGGCGAAATCAAACAACCCAACTTCATTTTGCTCTCTTCTTACTACATCTGTCCAGAACACTACTGATTTCCTTTTCTTGTTTATATCCATAATATTTAGACCTAAATGCATGAACACTTCCACATTTTGATATAAGAACAAGTAGACAATTAATGAAGGAAATTTAAAATAACATGTTAATGAAAGGCTCATTAGCTGTGAATTAATTGTCTCCTGCCAATATGATGGAATATCCAGCACTGTTTTTGATTTCATCATCATGGCAAACATCCCCAAGACTGATTTATCCACTGCATTGTCATTATCTTTGCCCATAATTTTTGCAATGCTGCTTGATACTGGTTGAACTTTTGGATCAAAAATCTCCATAGCAAATTCTTTGTTGTTCGGTTGAAATTGCTTCATGTTTGGCTTCAAGAAGTATATGAACTGATTAAACTCTTCACCTTTAAGATTGTCATAATAGGTTACCAGGGAATTGTCGGAGAACTGAACAGATGACTCTGACTCGGGATAGCAAAGGGCTTGACAGATTAGCTGGGTAGACACTTGCAAAACATTCTCTCCCTGACAATTCATAACAAAGCATTTCCCAGGGTACATGACTGACACCAACCAATAGATAAATTCAGGAAAAAGGTGGGTTTTTGGGATACATGCAGAAAGTACTCCAGACTTGACCATGGCAGTAAAAACAGGGGAAGCTTTATCGTTTAGGATGACTTGCTGATAAAATGGAAGATGAATTATAGAACAAAGAGTATATTGAATATCCCCCTTAGTGTCCATGAGAGGGATATGACTAGCTAAACCCGACAAAGATGAACGCTTAGCCATGACTGAAAATTAACGTAAAGAATAACTCACAGGGTTGTTAATTCTACTAGGTTGACAGAAAACTTAAAACAGGACACAGTGCAAACTAATTAGAAAATATTTTGAAAAAACAATGCTAATTTTGTTTAAATAGGTGGCGCGACTTTGAAATTTAATGCTAACATGATGCACCAACAAGCCGTTGATCCGACGTGGAAGACAACTGTGAACAACTCAGCGCCCTACGTCACTGCGGGGGCTCTTGAGGTATAGGGGAAAAAATTGGTTGGTTCTCCCGCAATGAATCTCCACCATTCATCTATGTTATCCTTGCAGTCAACCGAGTCAACTGCGGAGGCACTCATTTAATTAACTTGTGCGCTGATTGTGCTTGCGGGTTGGGCCTTTGGTTGAAAATTGAAACTATCGACGCTTTAAACCCAACAAAATGATCAATGTTTAAACATAAATGCAGAACCCACTTTTATAAAGTTTAAAGTGTTTAAACTTTTAACTTTAATACATCAATAGAAAATGTTTTTTATGTTAAAGTATAAGAATTTTAATACTTTAACATTTTTACAACAATTTTTTTTTTTTAGATTTTCAAGAATTGAAAATAAAAAGTATATGCGAATTATTCACAAATCGCAACCTATCATCATTCCTTTGTTAGTTAAGAAATTATTGTCCCCAATGTTGAGGTTGTCAATTATCCATCTTACCATATCATTATATGGTAGGATTTTAGGGCATGCAGCAATTCGATGCAGAAAATAATTGGCCACTTCTTCTGTAGTATCTTCTAAGGAATCAGAAGCATCAGTAGTAACTTTCCTTTGAATCCTATGGGGTTTCTCATCGTCAAACAACTTGTACATGGCTTCCCAGGAGGAAGATCCACTTTGCGATCTACATGTTGTGTCTATAAATAGAGAAAGCATCTACGTTTTTTCGCTTATAGTAGGTGCACGATTCATAGGGGCCATAGGTTTCTTATCTTTCTTAAGAGCTTTCGACATCTCCAAAGAACTTTGTTTATTTGGACTCGCCTATGAAAAATGAGAAATGATAAGTATAAAGAGGAAATTTTGATTTTACAAATTTTCAAGTACCATAATAATGGAAACAATTAAACAAATTAAACTTGGCATGTTGTGAATACATGAATTCAATGCTTCTTGCAGTCAAATAATTTTGGAGGCATGGGCTATAAAACTGTTAAGTTATGACATTAATGGTTGGTATGGGTTGATGTGCCCATGTAATCATTCCAACATTAAAACAAGATATGTTGCATCGTAGTGTTACTCGTATGTTCATCTTTATAAAATTCTGAGTGGCTATGTTTTGTCGATTGCGATATCGAAATCGTAATATCGGCGAATATGGATGAATGGCATGAATGGTCGGGTTGCAAAAGTGTGATTTGCGATTTTTGATTTGTCTATGTGTCGGAAGTGGGTCCTGTAAGCTTTTCCTTATAGAATTTGTTTGGAAAATGCCTTTTCCCTTTATTAAAGCACTTTGATATATATCACATCACAATATATGTTGAGTGGATTTTAGGAGCCATATGTGTTGCATTACGATATTGCGATTGCGATCATTATCCGCTTAAGTGTTTTTAAGGCCAAAATTCAACGTTTTTACCCCCTTTTGATTCCTATTGCTATATAAATGAATCACTTAAGGGTCTTATTTTGTTTACTCTAAAAATTTTAAAAATGTTCCCCATTATTTTCTAAGGTAACTAAGCTAAAATAATGGGGGTTGTTTAATAACACAACATTGTGTTATCTATTTTGTCTTGTATGTGGATGATATGTTGCTTATGGGAAATGACAAAGAAATTATACAGGGCTTGAAGACCCAATTGATTTGAATGGAGTATGTTAGTGTTGATGTGCTAATTACTCTTTCAGATTATGAATTCAATGTCTTATGTGTGCTTTAGGGTTCAAGTTTTCTTACAAATTATCAAGTCTCATGAGTGTTTTTCATGTTAATTTGATTAACAATTTAACATAAAACAAAATTTAAACAACAGAAAATAAAGTACAAAACATCACCGTACATAACATTAACAAAGGTATTTGATGAAGGATTTCACCCCTCCTAGGCTACATCTCCTTGGTCTAGCTTCCATGGCTTGGGCCTCTATATTATGCTCAATTTGTCAAATTAACCTTTTTATAATGCTATTTTTCTCCTATAACCTGCTCCAATGTGTCCAGAATGGCTCAAAATGGTCATCTAGCCTCTTTTTGCCTCTGAATTGGTCGAAAACTCCAAAAGTTATGACCATTTACATTTTTCCCACTATTTCAGGCCCTAAACTGGCAGTCTCCGCCGAATTTAGGGGTTTGATACTTAATCTGCCATTAGTGTTAAGTGGAATTTAGAGCTAATTAAGCACATTTTAGCGCTAAACTCATGCTTTAAACTAATCCACAATTAAACTAGATTAGGCACTAATGAAATCTGGATTACAGTTAATAAACATGGGTTAATGGTTTTAAAACTTCACATTAATGATTGACCCCTTCAGTGGTCTTGCCGCATGGTCTTCTGGACCAGGGGTTGGCCTTTCGGGGTTGGCCCCCACTTTCCCCCTCCATTTACAATGCTTTAATATAAATATATATGGAGCGCCATATGGTTAAGAACCATCAAGCAGGTGAAACGGTAATACAGAGCACTGTGTAGTGGGAGGTCACAAGGTCGAACCCCAACGCCTCCACCCGAACTTAACCAAAAATGTTATCCCGCCTTTCAACTTTGGGGGGGGGCATGTGGTGGCTCCAGGATGCACCATGTGTCCTCACCCGGTTGGCCCAAATTGAACCAATAAAATTTCACCACATCACCCAGAATTCAACCAGTACCATGTTGCCACTTGGCATCTCACCATTCATCGAAGAAAATGCCAAACAAACAACCTTGTACAATCAGCATTCCATGTTAGTAGTACAAACTATTGACTGGGCATCTGACTGTCATTTTTTTTAACTTTTTCTACTTAGAAAAGTGAATAGAACTCATTTCTGGGAGCATACGGAGACCATTTTTCATGAAACGAAGTGCGCCGGATTCAAAATTATGAGCACTACACAGTCGTTCAGGTTTCGATCCAATCTGACCTTTGATTTTTTAGCATAAAACTGATCCCCTAATCATTCCTCCCTACTGGAAGCTTTTGGACCCCAAAATATTATATTGAGTTGCTGAATAGTTGAGGGTACAGTTCCCTCACCTTCCCAATTTCAATCCATATGGCCTTTGTAGGATTTTTTCCTTTAAGACCCACTCGAAGATAGTTGACACTTCCTCTTGTCGATGTCCTTGTCCTCCTGTCAAGTATGGTGTCTTGTTGTAGATCAACAAAGAAATCTGGAGAAAAATATTCAATAGATGGCAGTTGAACATTCTCTCCTTGATCTTCAATCAAAGGAGGCTCATACAATCTCAAATTTTCAACATTAACAACTGAATAAATTTTCATGTATGAAGGCAAATCAAGCTTGAAGGCATTGTTACCAATATTTTCCAGAATTTTGAAAGGACCATAACGGATTGGTTTCAACTTTTTACCTTCTCCTTGAAGCCTTTCCTTGCTAATGTGAAGCCAAACTTAATCACCAACTTGAAAATTATGATCCACATGATGTTTGTCATGCCTTGCTTTGTACTTTCCTTGACATTTCTCTAGTTTCTCTTGCATTTTTTGATGAATCAACTGAATTTTCTCAATGAATTTCTTTGCTTTATCTATGTCGTTATGTCCATTGATAGCTACATCTTTCCCAAAGATGAAATCCAATGGCGACTTTGGAAAATAACAAAGACATGCCTCAAATGGCGATGTTTTAGTAGAAGAATGTTTTGCACAGTTGTAAGCATGTTGAATATAATGCAATTGTTCGTCCCACAACTTAGGATGTTTGATGCAATATCATCTAAAAATATGAATGATTGTTCTATTAATCACCTTGGTTTGACCATTTGTTTGTGGATGAAAGGTTGTACTCTTCTTTAACTTAGTGTCCATCAAGTCCCACAAACTTGACCAAAAATTCCCAACAAATCGAGAATCTCAATCACTTATAATAGATGTAGGAAACCCAAAATGAACCCAACATTTTGAAAGAAAAGATGAGTTGTTTGTTTAGTAGTAACTCGCTATTTACATGGAATAAAAATACACATTTTTTCTGAACCTATCCACAACTACATGTAAATATTCATGACCTCTTTTCGATAAAGAAAGACCTCCTGAAAAATCCATTGAGATACTCTCTCATGGACGTGAAGGAACCGGAAGTGGTGTGTACAATCCTAACTTCCTATTACTAGGCTTAATGACTTCACATAAAGAACAACCTTTAATAAAACATGACACACTTTCAAGCATACGAGGCCAATAATAATACCTCTAAAGATTTGCCACTATTTTGCTTACACCAAAATGTCCAACAAGAAGAGAAGTGTGTGCTTCCCTTGTGACATTCACTCTCTCACCCTGTGGAATACAAAGCTTGCCCAAATGATACAACAAGCTATTATGAACATGATAATCTAATTCCTTAACTTGGAAACCTTGACTTAATTTTTCATAAACATCTTGAAATTCATTGTCAAATGCATATTTTTCAATGTAACTTTCATGTAAAACAAAAGTATTCTTGAGTAAATCAATTGCATTAATAATAGGCCAGGAAATCATATTACAACCTTGTTGTATATACCTTTCTTATACCTAATGACCAAGTGGAATTGCTACAAGAATCCCATCCATCGAAATGCCTTGACTGCTGCAATTTGGTTTGTGATTGCAAGTATTGCAATGGTTGGTGATCGGTGTGAATGATGGTTTCCTTTCCCATCAAATAATGTTTCCATTTCTTCACACTTTGTACCAATGCATATAGCTCCTTGTCATATGTAGGATAATTTATCACTGCACCATTAAACATTTCTGAATGGAATGAAATAGGCTTACCATGTTGTAAGAGGACTGCACCCATAGCATAGTCACTTGCATCTGTTTGAACAAAGGGTTGTCTCAAGTCTGGTAATGCTAATATTGGGGCTGAACTAATCCTCTTCTTCAAAGCATCAAATGCTTTTTTCTGATTGCCTCCCCATTGGAAGACATTATTAACACTTGTCAATGCATGTAATGGAGCTGCAATAGAGGAAAAATTAGCAATGAACTTCCTATAATACTGTGTTTCTCCTAGAAAACTTCTTACCTCTGTCACTGACTTGGGTGTAGACAAATTCAAAGTGACCTCAACTTTATAAGGGTCTATCTTCAGCTCACATCCTCCAACAATATGCCTCAAATACAGTAAATATTTTGTACCAAATTTACATTTTGACATCTTCAAAAACAATTGTTCTTTTCTCAAGACATCAAGCACCTTGTTCACTTGCATGACATGTTCTTCTTGTGATTTGCTGAATATCAAAATATCATCTAAGTAGACAATGAAAAACTCATCTAGAAATGGTCTTAATACATCATTCATAACTCTCATTAAGGTATCTAGAGCATTGCAAAGACCAAAAGGCATAACAATCCACTCAAACAATCCTTGTTTAGTTTTAAATGTGGTCTTCCATATGTCCTCTTCAGCTATTCTAACTTGATTATAACCACTTCTTAAATATAACTTAGTGAAATACTTTGCATACCTCAATTTATCAAGTAAATCATCAATCCTTGGGAGCGGATAACGATTGTTTATCGTGATTTTGTTGAGTGCTCAAAAATCCACACACGTGCGACATGTTCCATCCTTCTTGGGCACCAATACAATTGGTGAACCACATGGCGAGGTAGATGGACGAATGATACCTTTATTCAACAATTCTTGGATTTGCTTCTTGATTTATAACTTTCCATTATCGACACGTGATACATGCCAATGTTAGGGAGTGGAATATCCTGCTGCAGTTGTATCTCATGTTGGATTCCCCTCTTGGGAGGTAACCCCTTTGGCTCTTGAAACATATTGCCATGTTGACTTACCACATCAAACAAATCATATTTTAATCTATCATCACAACCTTCAAAAGATTCAAAATCCTTATCATTATTTTTTTTATCATAAGAAGCACAAATTTTTTGCTTGAGTTTACTAGTCTCTTCATTTTCCCAGCATTAACCAAAAAGAGGTTTAGCTTTTTGCGATGAGATCTCACAATATATTCCACCCCATATTTCAATAAGTGGTACTTATTCTCATGTGATAGAAGATTTCTTTCCTGTCATAGAGATATGGGCTACCCAAAAATATTCCAGATATGTCAAGCGGTACAACATCTAACTCAACTTCATCAATATATTTTGCGGTAATTGCAAACCGAAAAATGCATTTTCTTGTAACTTGTAAATTTGTATCTTTGGTTATCCAACCCAATGTGTATGGCGTATGATGAGGTAAGGTTTCAAGATTCAGCTTCTTGACTAATTCTTCAGATATTAAGTTCGCTTGAGGCCCACTATCAAATAGTGTGTCAATTTTTGTATGTTTTAAGATCACTCTTACATGAAACAACTATATTATTGCTTCTTCATTTGGAGTGTTATTGTGACAATTTGAGGAAATAGTACTTGCTATGGCTTCTTCTCCCTTTGTGACCATGGCTGCAATTTTAGTCTCATCTACTTAATCATATCCAAGATCATGTTGTGTGGTAGTGGTTGTCTTTTTTTTCCCTTTATTGTTGAATTTGTTAGGCCTCAATTCTAGATGAAGTTTCCAACGGTGGGCTTCATCATGACCCTATTTGGAACAATGAGTACATGTGGTTTTCTCCCCTTATTTATTAATGGATGCATTCTTATTTCTTTTACCCTTGAAAACATTTCTTTTTTCACCACCCTTGAATGGTTTCTTTTTACCCTCATCTTGTACATTTTTCCCTCTTGGCTCAAGGTGTGTAGCTTGCACACAGACCTCATCTAGACTAGTGGGATTAAACATGAGGATGGTATGTTTAAGGTAACTATGCAAATCACCTATGTATTTCAGGAAATTTTCTTAGCTATGCAAATCAACTCCTAACATAAGAGCTCTTCTCCTAAATTCATGAGTGTAATCTTGCACACTTTGACCTTTCAATTGTCTAAAATTTTGCCAACTCATAAGAGTTTTTTTCATGTAATCTAGAGGATAGAATTTCCTTTTAATGGCAGCAATAAAATTTGACCAAGACATTGATATCTTACCGTGTTTCTTAATCTCCTCTTGTGTCTTTTCTTCCCACCATACAAGTGCTTAACCCTCCATTATTAAGGAAGCCAATTAAATATTTATGTCATCTTCTTGAAGGTTCTAAATTCTGCAATAAACCTCCAATTGATGAATCCAATTATCCAACTTCTTTGCATTCACTTCACCATTATACACTGGAAGCTCAAATTTAACATCAAGTTTAAGTAAGTGTGATTTACCAGCTCCTTTTGAAGTAGGTCTATGAACAGATGGAAGAGTTGTGGTAGTGGAAGATGATGATGAGGAAGGTGAAGATAGTGGTGAGGATGGTGGTGGAGTGGATGGTGGATTCTTACCATCTCCATGGCCTCCTACTCCTGGAGAACCCTATCCTCTTGTAGGCATTGAACTCTCTCCTTGCATCCTTAAATTCCTCTCCTCATAGAAGACTTTAACCATCTCATTCATATCAAAGAATTCCTTCATGAATGCTCTCTCATCTTCTATCATGATAGGTTATGCTTCATGAGACATGCTCACTGAAGACTCAACTTTAACTTGAGGATGTGCTGGTGTTGAAGACTTTGGAAACCTTTCCCTTCTTCCTCTTGACCCAAATGGAGGTCTCTCAACCAGCTTCCCTTCTCCTCTTTCGATTTTTACTTTGAAATCATGACACAAACTTGCAAACAATTAGATCCCTTCTTGCACAACAAAACCTAAAGACCATGAGTTCTGATACCAAAAATGATATGAATGGAGTATGTTAGTGTTGTTGTGCTAATTACTCTTTCATATTATGAATTAAATGTCTTATGTGTGCTTAAGGGTTCAAGTTTTCTTGCAAATTATCAAGTCTCATGAGTGTTTTTCATGTCAATTTGATGAACAATTTAACATTAAAACAAAAGTTGAACAACAGAAAATAAAGTACATAACATCACCATACATAACATTAACACAGGCATTTGATGAAGGAGTTCACCCCTCCTCGGCTACATCTCTTTGGTACAGCTTCCATGGCTTGGGCCTCTATATTATGCTCAAATTGTCAAATTGACCTTGTTATGTAGTACAATCCTCTCTGTGGACAGAGACGATCCCTCTAGCCCTAGGATGGGTCTAGTAACAAAGGGAACAGTATAATTCCTACTTTGATTGTAAATGAACATAAATCATATGTATATGACCTACCTCGATCTGATGCTACGTTGTTGTTCCTCACCCAGGTCCTTTGATCCTTTGTTATTCTTAGCTAGATCCTTGTTGTCATCACTTAGTTACCTACACAACAGATCAAACAACACAACACATGAAAGGACAACATGCTTTCTACATAAACAATCTATCTAGTTGTTCAAGGAGTACTAGAAATATAATCATGCATTATAGACAAGAACGGAAAGCAAGAATCAATTGTATCATATTAATGTAAGAGGAGGAGTTACAACCTGCGCCTTGATGTCGAAGCTCTCCTTCAACGGGTTCAGATCTAGGCATGTCTCCAAAACACTCGTTTAGACTTGGTATGAAAATACCAAAGGTCTCAACTCTCCTTCAACGCCTATATCAACAATTCTCTCTTTTTTGTTCTTCAATCTCTATTCTAACTAGAGAGGCATAGGAGGATGTCCATTTTATAGCAAGGGGAGAGGGAAGATGGATCCACTTAAAGTGGGGAAATGGCTTATTTCCTTGGGTATTTCCTCATTTTTAGGAACAAGAGGTCCAAAGGGAGAATCTCAGCTCTATCCCCATGAACAAACAACCAGCTCTTCACCCACGAAGCTTCTATATCATGAAGCTTTGTTTCCTTTTTTTTAAAATTTCCAGAAGTGGATCGGCTCGGGTGTGATCTCCATACCAACGTCATCCGGCGCTGCTCGTAGGCTTAAGATGAGTCATTGGCGTGGGTGAGACAAATAGGGGACGCGCTGCTCCAAATAACTATGTTCATGAGGAGCTACTCCAGGAATGGTTCATAGAGAGTTTGTTTTGCATATTGTAAGGGATATCTTTATGATGAAAAAGAGACACATGGATCATTGTTTAAGGTACTCCAGGATTCGGGAAGAGGAATTATAGGGACAGTGAAAAATTATTGTGTAACAGATGCCCCCTAAAGCATGAAGGCCGAACGAGAGTGAGGGGTGAAATGATTTACGATTACGTGCTAGGACCAAAATGTTGTCGTCGGAAAACCTGCGAAATCAAGCACACATATAGATAACTAAAATCTATGAGATAAACACATGACATGAGCTATGGATGCATCCATTTGTAAAAGAGATCATGTAACAGGATCTGTGGCATGGACACAGCCATCCAGCAATAAAGAGGATCGCAAATATGGACTCAGGTATTGTCACAGCCATCCAAATAAAAGATTCATGTGTAAAATCATGAATAATACATATCGCCTGGCAACCTGGATTTTATCAGACAAAACCCAGGGTCTTGTGCTCTGTCACGACCTGACCAAATACAGATTCAGGCATGTGAATGAGTGATTTGAATTCGAACATGCTAGAAAATCACCTGATTACCAGTAAATGATGTAAATTGTTAACAGGCACAAGAGAGACCACCAATAATGACAATGGCCCTCAAGGTACCAACAGTACAATCAATGAGATGTGAATAAAGAGCTGAAGTTGAACACCGTGAAATCATCTGATCGAAGGCCAATGATGTGAACCTGTCGTCGGATGCAAACAACCTGCCATTATGGCATGCAAGCTCTAAGGCACTGAAATGGGATCTCTAGATCAACTTCCTAGATAATGAGTTGAAGTCGACAGGAAGCGATCTGTTGAAGGAGGGCCATCATGTATCCCACATCATCGACATGAGACAAAGGAAATAAGATAATGATGAAAATGAACAGAGAAACAGGCAATGAATAAGATGCAGAAGGAACTTCTCTTGAACATATCGATGACACGACTTCGGAGTTTGGCAGTATTTGACTCAAATGGAATCAGAGGTCATGTTGATGAAATTGGTAATTGAATAAGAGGAAAACATATTTCCCAAACCCATGTAGGAAAAGTGAATAATGTAGGACATTCCCAACCCGACACGAAACAAAGGATGTGTCATGTTCAAGAGTGACATACTGCTGATGCAACTAATAAATACTTCCATTTTCCCCCACCATTTCTGGTGAGTACCCCAATTATTTTGAATACAAGCTTGAAGGGGATAGCATATGCTTTTCATATAAGTTTTTCCTTTGGAAAAATCCATCCTAGTACATTTTATGAGCCCTAGGAAGGAGGAACTCGAGATCATCATGGTGATGGGTCCAAAGCCATTAAATTTTAATGAGTCTTAAAAAGGTCAAACTCGGCATCTTTTCATATTTAGAGATTTTGAAAAGAGGCGAAAAGAAAACTCCAAATGGCCCTTTTCATAAATAGTCTCTCGAACCCGAAAAGGTAGAAAACAAAGTCCGAGAGAGCCTCTTAGCCGCGATTAACTAAGGTATTCCTTTTTCATAAATAATTTATCCCAGCCCAAAAAAGGGGTAAACGTATACTGGGTAAATGACATTTTGTTTACTTTAATGAGTTCAAAAACGACAAATAATCGACAATATTTTCATGTTTCCAGAGTCAGAAAAGAGATTAAAGATTACTCCACCTAGAGGAACAAGTGGTATCAAGGATAGCAACTAGTTCTGGTTATGGTAGAACTGCTCAAAACATGTAAGGGTCAATAGGTTGGCTAACAAGACCACTCATTGCAGTGGTTCCTCAGGACTGGGTGAAAAAACCAAGAAAAAGTGTATGATCGGCCAAGCAGATGGTGAAGATGGAATAAGAAAACCAAGGCTCATCTGGAAAAAAAATTTGATAAAATGGCAATCATGAGAGGTAAGATCAAAATGGTTTCATTTTTACACAAACTTGAAAACATGGAAAACTATGCTTGAAAAAAAAGGTTGCATGCCCCCAGCATGTTGGCTCAAAACAAGGTACATGCCCCCCAAGCTTCATTACATTCACCGAAGTATACTTCTAGTTACTAACAGGTGGATGAAATGGAGGTTCATTTACGAGATCAAGTGAAAGACTTAACTGGGATTTTACAAGATCTAATCAAAAGCTCGAAATGCTGGGGAATGTGTTTCATTTTTTAACGAGGTTGGCATAGTAAAAGAAATATCCTCATGAGACCTAATTAATTTTTTAATGAGGTTGACATAGTAAAAGAATTATCCTCATGACGTCTTGTTGCATTTGTTAAAGAGCTTGACACAAGAAAATAACTTTGCTCTGAAGAACTTGCTTCATTTTTTAAGGAGCTTGACACAAGAAAAGAAACTATGCCTCGATGACCTCACTTCATTTTTTAAGGAGCTCGAAATAAGAAAATAACTATGCTCTGAAGACCTGATCATGATATATAAGAGGTCATGGCTTCTAAGAGGTTCTCATCTGATGAGAGAAAAACACTCTATAAATCTAGATCCAATGCCCCCAGTACATGGTACACAACATCACTAATGGCACTATCACTAGATGCAGGCAATGAACAGGTGGCCACATAATTAACCTGTGGCAGGGAAGATACCACCGGCGGATAAGGACCATTAAGGGATGGTGGTAGACTAGGTGCCATATTAGGAGCAATGAACAAAAATTGATCAATGGTCACGATTCGCCCTTCATGTGGAAAATAGATCACACGAAAAATGGAAGAGACAAGTGCTCTCATGGCATAAGTATAGTCGCGCCCCAGGAGTAAGCTAAAATCCAAGGGGCCTTAGACAACCATCATGTCTATATATACAATCTTTCCTCCCAAAGTAATAGGCATCTTTGGAAGGATCCCTAATGGTTGACTGGTTCCTCTATTAAAAGCCAACAGACTCTAGGCAACAGGCACAATCTGCGGAGAACAATAGGCTTGCAATGTAGTTGAAGACAGAATACTAATAGATGCACCTTCATCTATAATCATGCTTGGTATGGCCATGTTACAGGCTTGTGCAATGATATCAAAGGGCGCGTAAGAAGGAAGACGTTATCCCGTGGATCGACTCCAATCAAAGAAACTAACCAAAATACATAGATGGGGTGCCATAGGAATAAAATGAATTTCCCCTTGTGTTACAGGAGAAGAAATATCACCCTCCTAGACCTCGAGAATGAGAGCAGGACGATCACCCTCTTGGACTGTGGTGATGGGAGTCGGAGGATCACTCTCTTGGATCATGGGAATAGGAGGATCGCCCTCTGGTCCTGGGGAATGAGAGGAAACAAAGAGAACCTAAGTGGGATGAGATCCACTCTCAACGAAAAAGACCTGATGAACTATAGGTGGAATCTGGTCGACCCTTTTCTAAACCAATGATTGGCCAAGAATGGATTCATGAGATGGAATTTCAGAGAGAGTGAGATTGACCACCGATGGATCGGGATCAATCACTTGATCAGCTATCGAAGGACCTGAAGAAAACTTCTAGTAACCAATTGGAAGACAGGACTCAAAAGCCGAATGGGTATCCAACACTTTAGAGCCTTCATCCATATAAGGACAGAGGTGAATGGGATGGTTCCCCTCACATAACCTACATGGAAATTTTATCTTACCCTATTTCTTACGAGTCTCAAGATCTCTAGCTGAAGGTTCATCACCAGCGTGATCTCCAGAGGCCGATGACAAAGACTAATTTGGTCCAACAGAACATACTTCTAACACATTGGGAATACCAAGGAAATTTCTAAGAAGATGGTCGCCCTTGCATAGATTGCAAGGGGATTTGACTTTATGGGAGGAAGTGGGAGGCTTTTCCTCATCAATTGCATTGGTAGCGATGATTTCTGCTTTGCCCCCTTGCTTATTTTTACGTAGAAATTTGAATAATAGATGAGTTATTCACCGAGATTATCCTGATTACACACTATTTGAGCTTCATGCATAATACATAACCTCTTCTACCATTGATCATCAATTTGCGGAATTAAAAGCAGTCGCATGCGCACATAGAAACATTAATCAATCACACATATAAACACAGTATGTAATGGGGAAAGCTTACAGCTGAAAACCCCCAACTATCTGTATATTATAATGATAGATAACATGTAACAATACATAGCACAAAGCTCTCACAGCTCTCAGCACTATCTCACATGCTACACACAAACTAGCACGGAAGATGAACAAGTCACAGGTTCAAATCTCCTCCACAAGTCTGCCTGCCTCTACTGCGCAATCCAAGATGAGAATGAATGAGATCCAAGTTCGAATCCCCTTGGCTTGTATTGCACAATCCTCATTGGCAATCTCAATCAATGTGTGTGCAAATCTCATGCATAGTTATAGTCACAACTGATAGTAGACTCACCCTTTCACCCACCTCTAACACTGGTCTCCACTGAACTGTCCATGCATTGCAGTTAACTGATGTATTCTTTAGTTGATTTATGAGCTAATAATTAGTGAATTAATTAATAATTAATTCACACCACTCATCACTAGTGTATTTATCAGTTAGACTAAATACAACTAGTTCGACTAAGTTAAACCGAACACAACTCCACCAACTGTCTCATCAACTCCACCAAACTCTGCCACATGAGTTCTAACTGAAGTCAACCATGCAATAGCTCAACTAAACCTTAGGAAAAGCGTATTTCCTTCTGTCAGCTGCATGTGCCACATCCAAGCATCAAACTGAAGTGCTCCAAGAGGATAAGATAATGTTTATAGTCCAAATATTATTAAAGGCTAATAATATTTGACTGTTCTATTTTTAGACAGGCAGTCTAAAAATAGACTTCGACCTGTATGTCTAAAAATAGATGTCCATCTATTTTTACCAACTTGACCAATCATCCAAGAATAGCATCCCACAACTCATAGACCATGATCCATATGTCTAAAAATAGACTTTAGAGCAAAAAATCACTGTGTAGCCTCTGTAGCCCCCACCTAGTTTAGGTGATCACTTTCCAACAAGGATCGGGAATGATGTTTGGGGATGCCTCATTCCTTCATTTCTATTGCCAGCTTAATGACCTTTCCTTCTTGTTCTTAGCCACCCTGTTACTAGAATCTAGACTTTCACTAGGCGAAGAGGAAGAATGAGGTGAAGAAATGGGCGAAGAAGGTGAGGGGTCAACCTTAGGATCAACATGGGGTTGACATGGTTCGGGCGGAGGAGAACTTGGTTGAGAAGTCGTTTGGATGTTCGGAACCATCGAGGTCGAAAATAACCAAACTGGTAGACAAATAGTTAACCCAGGAAGGGACAACGCTTCCATATCTGGGGAACCAACATTCTCGAATGAAGGAAAAGGACTAGGATTCCCATACGGGGAACTCCTTGGTTATTAAACTCGAGGAACCGTGCCATTAATATCTAACCTAAGATCGGCTAAGGAGATGGGCAGTCAGAAAATTTCACGTGGAAAATTGATTTTGAGCTTAAAAAACATATAAGTCAAAAATGGTGAACTAGGCATAAATGATTACAGTGTCTATTGAATTTCAATATACACCTTAGCAAATAAATTTGCAGGAGTGTAATCGAGATCGATCTCCACAATTTTTGTTCGATATATCACGTCTACCAATTGGGCCGACTCGGTTACCTATGGCAGGCTTGCAGCCTAATGGTGTCTCCCAAAATATACTCGACGGCACATGGGAGTTCAATTCCGTAGTAGTGTTGTTTGATGTGTAGCTGTTCAATGATAATGTACCAAATATACTTATCATACGTCAATATACTTCCGTACATGGGATGGGATATCTCCCCCGAGTTGTAATGCAGACTGTTAGTGACAGCTCCTACGTTTTACGACATCGGAACATGTCTCTAGCCTATACCTATAAATGTGATTCGTTAGGTTCCAAATTCTCCTAAGGTTTATTGAATATATTTTAGAATTTATATTGAATTAGGTTTAGGTTTCAAAGTCCTACCGATGTCACCTGAATCCCTAGAATGAAACTATATGAGATAAGCACCCATTCATTTCGATGAAAGCTACGTTAATTGGGAAGAATAATTTCATGAAATCAATGCAAAAAACAAAAAAATGCATAGAATGACATTTGCTATCTCTTCAAGTGCATAATCTTAAAGAAAAACATAAATTATTTTCACTTTCTAATCGTTCACCAAATGCACTAGAAGAAAATCGAAACAAAAAATTTCATTTTGTTAAAGCAAAATGAAAGAAAAATATTTTTGTTTTTTTGTTATGAGCACAATTCAAAGAATGTAGAATGTGATTCAAATGTAAATAGTTTCTTTGAGCACGAACGAAATCTCTCAAAATACCATAACATACAAATATCCAAATAGCAATATAAACCCAAAAAAAATCTCTCAAAACAAGATACTCTTCATTTTTACATTGATCAACACACAAAGAGAAAGCGTCAATCGAAAGCAAGCAATGTGATCTATTCTTGTTAATGAAAAGAGACTCAAATGTGCACAGGTTTAACACTCGAAAGTTCCGATCACAAAAATCAACTGAAAAAAATAAAAAACTCAATTAAACAAAAAATTCTAAAATATATGACAATATTGACTCCATGGTAGGTCTGAAAACCATCAAATCATGCAACCATTCGAATGTCCCGAAAAAACCTAGAGACCCTAGGATGGCAAGGATGCACTTGCTTGAAAAGAGAAGACCAAACATAGAGAATCTAAGACAAAAGTGTCACTAAACATAGAATAACATGAGTTATTCGAATAGAAAAGAAACTCAAAAGGATAAGACACACTAGCAGACAAATAGGAAGAAACCCTAAAAAGATACACACAAAAATCAGTGCGCCTGTGAGGTTTCACCCCACCCTAAAAGAGGTAAAGTGCTTCTGTGGTAAGACATTCAGCGTCGATCGACACATTTGTCAGAGCAATAACAACGCCGATTGAGGAGAAGGAAAAAAAATGAAAGGGTTTTCTGAAAAGGAACCAGGCTTATCAGTTCAACAAAGAGATGAATGTCTACAAGCAGTTACATAAGCCATAGAAAAAAGGAAATGGACACTCGAAAAAAGATAGATGATCTAACGAAAAATCAAAGAGTGAAAAAGGAGACTAAAGGTAATGATTTCCCCAGTGGAGTCACTAATTTTTTATGTGGGAAAATCCTCTTTGTGGACAGAGATGATCCCTCTAACCCTAATATGGGTCTAGTAACAAAGGGAACAATCTAACTCCTACTTTCCTAGATTGTAAAATGAACACAAATCGTGTAGATGACTTACTCAATCTAATGCTATGTTGTCATTCCTCGCTCAGGTCCTTTGATCCTTTTCCCTTCTTAGCTATATCCTCGTTGTTGCCAATGCTTAGTCACCTGCACAAAAGATCAAACAAAACAACACGTGAAAGGACAACATGCTTTCTTCACAAACAATCTATCTAGTAGATCAAGGAGTACTAGAAATCTAATCATGCATTATAGACAAGAGAGGAAAGCAAGAATAATTTGTATCATATTAATATAAGGAGGAGGAGTTACAACCTCTGCCTTGATGTCAAAGCTCTCCTTCAACAGGTCCGGATCCAGACACGTCTCCAAATCACTCGTTTAGACTTTGTATGAAATGGCCAAAGGTCTCAATTTTCCTTCAAAGCCTATAGCAACAATTCTCTCTATGTTTTTATTCAATCTCTATTCTAACTATAGAGGCATGGGAGGATGTCCATTTTATAGAAATGGGAGAGGGAACATGGATCCACTCAAAGTGGGGAAACGATTTATCTCTTTGGGTAGTTCCTCTTTTGTAGGAACAAGAAGCCCAAAGGGAGAAGCTCAGCTCTATCCTCATGAATAAACAACCATCTCTCCTCCACGAGGCTTCTAGATCACGAAGCTTCGTTTCCTTTTTTAAAAAACTTTCTAGAAGTGGTTCGGTGCGGGTGTGATCTCCATACCAGCACCGATCGCACTTCTCACGTGCTTAAGATGAGTCATTGGTGCAGGTGAGACAAGCAGGGGATGCGCTACTCCAAATAACCATGTTTTTTCGAAGCTACTCCAGGAATGGTTCACAGATATTTTTCTTGGTATATTGTAAGGGATATAATGGCATATATTAATAATGGAAAACAAACATAGGGATCATTGTTTAAGGTCCTCCAAGATTTGGAAACAGGGAGTACAAGGACAATGACAAATTATTCTGTAACAATATCGGTACCCTCAATTACAATTAGACATTAATCATTATCTCATATATCTTATATTAATATACTATTGTTTACTCAATTGTAAAAAAAAAAATTAAGGTTGAGAATTTTTCAAGTGTGTAATTATTGATCATAAGGTAATAATTACCAGGATCTAAAAACAAGAATGAATTCAACAATCTCTTGGGTGTTCACCAATATTTTAGTGTGAATTTCCCTTCATAAAATGGACCCTAAAAATTTGATTTGACTTGGGGTAAGTCGACTACAAGAGATATTTTATATGGTTGGGTGGAGATTTGAATTCCCTCCTTCGATTTCCAAGCATGTCAATTTATTCATATAGGTATAATGTTGTTCATATTTGGATTGAAACGTTTTGATGTCCTTCTTTTGTGATGAATGCTACAATGATTATGCATATTTATATGTGGATTCTTTAAATTTGTTATTACTTTCACTGCTAGATATCTTAAATATTGTGGATTCACTGAATGGTAGAACCATGGATTTGTTACCTTGTTAATTATTTACAAGTCATTTATATGCTTCGAGTTGAGTATCTACATGGATTTAATTGAATTTTCTCATCTTGTGAAAAGTCGTGTTAACTGTAAATCTCTATTATTCCACTTTTCCTTAGTGCTCTGTAAAAATCCATTGATATGGGGTCAGAAGGAAAGACTTAGTATGAAAATGCACCTAAAGGGCAAGTAAAAGTGGTCTTTTTTAGGTCCTTAGCAGAAATTTGGATTTCATTATATCCATTATATCCATTAAGGAATGAATTTGTTTTCTTTCTTTACTGATTTTCAAGGACCTCGTCAATAAAAGGTAATCGAAAGTGGTCTTTGTGGGTGGCTTTATTTAGATCTCTATATTTGACATGCCCTCCACTTTCCATTCTTTATGGGAACAATGACTAGTGGAGAAATCCATCGACTATGAAGGATTGGATAGATGAAGTTAGAAATTAAACTTTTTTGGATTTCCTTTTTAACAATGTCTTTCAGAGATGGCTTTATTCAATGCCATGGTTGACGATCATGATGACAATGATCTTTGATATAAATGTGATGTGTACAAATATCGGGGGGGGGTACCCTTCATATCTATGTAATCCAAAGTAAAAACATCCTTTTTTTTCTCACAATAGTTGTATCATCCACTTTGATTCTATGGGGAAAATATTTGGATTGATATTTAGGGTCTCCTCAAGCTCAATTTAAAGTAGAATTCTATTAGAGTTTGGATTAGTTTGTATATATTTTGTATTAAGATTGTCACTATGATTTTCATAATTAGGTTGGTCCATTATGGTATTCAACAGTTGAAATGTTGGTTGCTTAAGGGTAGAAGGATTTCTAATGAAACTACTAATAGTATTATCCTCTATTTTATCTATAAAGAAAAGTGCCTTACTAATTGTGAGGAGTTGTTGCGTACCATCCTCTTCTGGTTCTAGTTCAACCCAAAAGGGGCTTTTATAATCAATTACTGGTTTGTATGGGGGATACAGGATGAGATTATTTGTGGTATTCCTATAATATATCGTCATAGATATTGACCTACAACAAATTAATGCATTCGTTGTGGTTAACCATGGTCTGACCGTAATCAAAGGATTCCCCCTAAACAAGTCTTGGGCTACAAAACTAAGAAATAAACTTAATATTCCTTACATTCTATAGATATAAAAATGTCCTTTATGATTCCTTCATGTTGAATTTTGGATTAACCTTACCAATTTTTAGGAGTGGTTGTGCAACATCCCCTTCTGGCTCAAGTTCAACCCACAAGGGGCTTTCATAACTTGGTTTTCCTAGGGGATAGAGGATGATGTTATTTGTGGTATTCCCATATAATATTATCATAAATGTTGACCTGCAACTAATGAATGAATTATTTGTGGTTAACTAAATTCTTCCAAGAATCGGAGGATGACCCACTAAATGGGTCTTGGGTTGTAGTACTAAGAAATCAACTGGATATTCCTAAGAATATATAGATATCACAATGTACTTTAGGATTCCTTTTGGTTAAATTTTAAATTGACCAACCATTTCTAACACAATAGGGGTTGGTCTTATATTGGAATATTAGAGAAACCCAAAGGTTTATCTGGTCATTACATTTATTGCAGAAACAAAATCAACCAATGTCTTTGGAATAACTGTTTTTCCAATCTAAATAGTTATTGTCATATTCCTAAGGTCATCATATTTGGTAGGCGAGATTCTTACCTGACATACAATAGAATCCTAACATACAGGTTTTTCAACTCCTTTGAGAAATTAGGCTTAGGCTCCAAAAGAGTCTTGGATATAGCTAATCGCTCTAGGAAGGGTGGATTTGGAGTTGTTTCATAGCTAATGGCTACAAAATACTCATCGTGTTTTCCTTAGGTAGCATTAACTACTAGAGGGATTTTGGCATGAATTTTATCATTACAAAAACATCGATAATTGTCCATTTATGTAATGTAAAGGAGTTTTCCCCCTCAAAGAGGCTAATTTTTTATTCATTGATCATAAGTACACTAAAGGTCATAAGTGTGCTGAGAAGAAATTATTTTACATAGATTTTGAAGAGGAGGAAGAAAGGGAAAAAGAAACATTAAAAGAAGAGGATATGCACCAGGAACCAACCCCATAGAAAGAAGAAATGAATATGACCATATATTGTAATGCATTGGTGGGAATTAACACTCCTCAAACTCTCAATATAGAATGATATATCAAAAAGAAAAATGTAATAGTGTTAATTGATTCGGGTAGTACCCATCATTTTATTCATTGTAAGATAGTGAAGGAATTAAATTGCTTTCTATATCTAGCACCAGAGTGTCAAGTGATGGCTGCAAATAGAGGATGTTAGGTCGCTATACTACTAGTGTAGTCCCTTATTGTTGTTAGTGTAGCCCCCTTATTGTTATTTTTGTACCCATGTAACCCCAATATTGTTATTATTGTGCCCTTACATTATTATTGTTAGGTCGGCTAGGATTATATTGTGACCCAATGGACTCCTATATATAGAAGGAGGTTTTGGTAATTTGTATCATCCAAGAATTGTTCATTTATGTAATATACAGGAGGTTTTCCCATTGAAGTGGCTTATTTATAAGGCGTTGATCTCTCTTTTCTTCTATTTTTGGATTTGGTTTCATAACATTTGGTATCAGAGCTTTGGATTTTAGGGTTTTGTTGCTACATACAGGTCATTGTGGAAATTTCACTATAACTTTTTTTCTACGAAGGCTCAGAAGTTGAAATTTTTATCACACGAAGCTGAAAACCTAAGGAACATCATATAAAAAATTTAGATCTTGGTTCGAATTATTTTCGGAGATATGATCTGTGGAAGTTAGGGTTTGTTCAGGCTCCCAAATTTCATCTCAAATAGGTGACCATGGGAAAATCATCATAACTCTCTCTCTGAGAATCATAATGGAATTCTATAAAATGTGTTTGGAATCACACGGACTGTAGTTTCCTGTGTATCAATTTCAGAGCCGAAGGAGGAAGAAGTGACATGTGGCATGCAGTACAAGTTCACTCTACTGAACCATTCCATAATTAGGACATTGTGGGAGATTAGGCACAACTTTGCCTTGAAGAATCCAAATCAAGTCAGACCTATGGCATTCGAAAGAAGATTAAGAGGGATACTATAGGACCAAATTTCAGATATTGAAGATCTAAAATCACAGATATAATTCAGTTTCAATATTGAGCTCCTCAAAAGAAAGAAAAAGGTGTGTCTTTTTTTTCGAATTGCATAAGTCTTGTTTGAAGAATCAGTTTGAATTGATTCCAAGGGCATATTGTAGAATAGATATCAGTATTGGGTTCTAAAATTCATCCTAAAAATAATTCAACACCCATTAAGCCTTCAGAAGGTTCTACTATGACTCATGAAGATGAAGAAGTGCAACATGAAATATCAAAATTACAAGAGCAAGTGCACCAAAATTCGCTCTCGCAAAGAGCAACAAAAAATGAAATGGAAGTTTTGAAGAAATGCGTGGAAGCTAAGATGGATGGTTTGAAGAAAGGCGTGGAAGCTAAGATGGATGGTTTGAAGAATGGCATGGAAGCTAAGATGGATGGCATGGAAGCTGGCATGGAATCTAAGATGAATGACATGGAAGAAAAAATGGAAAACATGAAGAATGATCTAAAAGAAAACATGGAAGGTTTGACAAAGTTTATACAAGAAATGTTTCCTAATGGCGAAATATAGTAGAGGAAACTCATGATGAGAACAAAATAAATGTTAATCGTTATTTCATAAACTCTAATGTTGGATGGAAGACCCACCATATTCCAAAGATCGATATGAGGGAATTTGACTGATGGCAAGGATCACGTCACCTGGATACTATAGATGGAGCAATATTTTGATCTCAATAATGTGAAAAACACACAAAAGGTACACAATGCAACTTTATATTTAGAAAAATATATTTGTATGGTATTGATGGATTTGCCAATAAAAATTTCACTTGGTCAATTTTTATGAAGGAAATGATAACTTTATTATAGGGATACAAAGAGCAACACCTTTGTTGACGAATTGATAAATCTCAAACAAAAGGGTTGATGGTGAAACACATTGAGACTTCCAAGAGTGAATATAAGGAATTGGCCTTGACTCCATGAACTGAATTGATGTCTTCGTATGGACTTTAAAGGATAACATCCAACATGAGGTTCAAGTTTGGGAACCTGATTCACTGGAGAAGGCATTCAGGTTGGAAAGAAAAATTGAATGTAAAATTATGGTGACAAGGAAGCCTACCACTCACATCTATAAATGTGGAAGTGTTGCTGCTCCTAGATTTCCACAACCTACAAGGTTGATACCACAACAATTGGAAGAAAAAGGAGCAAAAGGGCTTTGCTACAGTTGTGATAGCAAATACACTAAAGGTCATGAGTGTGCTGAGAAGAAATTATTTTACGTATATTGTGAAGAGGAGGAATAAAATGAACAAGAAACTTCAAAAGAAGAGGATATACACCGGGAACCAACCCTAGAAGAAGAAGAAATGAGTCTGACCATATCGTGTAATGCATTGGCACGAATTACCACTCCTCAAACTCTCAAGATAGAAGAACATATCAAGAAGAAAAAGGTAATAATATTGATTGATTCGGATAGTACCCATAATTTTATTCATTGTAAAGTAGCCAAGGAATTGAGTTGTTTCCTATACCCAACACCAGAATTTCAAGTGATGGTTGCAAATGGAGGAACTATAAATTTCTCTGGGAAAATGCCATAATATCAAGCTCACCATGTGGGAATATGTATTGAATAGTCCAATGCTTTCCATTCTAATGGGAGGTGTTGATGTTGTACTAGGAGTACAATGATTACAATCTTTGGGGAAGGTAGCTTTTAATTTTCAAGAAACTTTCTTGAAGTTGTTTTTGGAAGGAAAGGAAGTCGAATTATGGGGTATCGCAGGGAAGCCGGGAAAGATAATAAGCTCTAATGTCATGACAAAGCTTCTGAAGAAAGAAAAACGAGGCGTAATTGCAAAATTATGCTCACTAGAAGTTCCAACATCAAAATCATCTATTTCTTCGGATCTCCAAAAAGTCTTGGACAATCATTCCAAGGTGTTTGAAACTCCCAAAGGACTCCCACCTATTCGTGATCATGATCATGCTATTCATTTGTGTTATGTCCCTATATTACTAGTATAGTCCCTTATTGTTGTTAGTGAAACCCCTTATTGTTATTATTGTACCCTTGTAACCCCCATATTGTTATTATTGTGCCCTTATATTATTATTGTTAGGTCGGCTAGGATTACATTGTGGCCCCATGGACTCCTATATATAGAAAGGAGGTTTTGTCAATTGTATCATCCAAGAATTGTTTATTCATGTAATGTATTGGAGGTTGCCCCCTCGAAGTGGCTTATTTCTAAGGCGTTGGTATCTCTTTTCTTCTATTTTTGGAGTTGGTTTCACAACATTTGGTATCAAAGCTTTGGATTCTAGGGTTTCGCTGCACCAAACAGGTCATCATAGAATTTTCGCTATAAATTGTTTTATACGAAGGTTCAAAAGCTGATATTTTTAGAGTGCAAAGTTGAAATCCTGAGGAAGATCCTCGAAACATTATAGAGCTTGGTTCACAATATTTTCAGAGATATGATCTGTGGAAGTTAGGTATTTTTTAGGCTCCTAAATCGCATCTCAAAGAGGTGATCGTGGGAAAATATTCATACTCTCTCTCTGAGTATCGGATTGGAATTCTGTAAAAATTGGTTGGAAGTACACAAAATTTGATTTCTTGTCTATCAATTTCAGAGCCAAGGGAGTAAAAAGTGACACATGGCAAGTCATACAAGTTTTCTCTACTAAACCAGTCCATAACTAGGTTATTGTGGGATATTGGAGATAACTTTGACTTGAAGAATCCAAATTAGGTCAGACCTGTGGAATTCGAAAGAGGATTCAGAGGGCTACCACAAGGCCAAATTTTAGATATTGAAGATCCGTAATCACAAAGATAATTCAATTTCAATATCGAGCTCCTCAAAATCAAGAAAAAGGTGTGTATTTTTTTCCGAATTGCATAAGTTTTGTTTGAAGAATCAATTTGAATTGATTCCAAGGGCATATTGTAGAATAGATATCAATATTGGGTTCTAAAATTCCCCCTAAAAAGAATTCAACACCCATTAAGCCTTCAGAAGGCTCTACTATGGCTCATGAATATGAAGAAATGCAACATGACATAACAAAATTACAAGAGAAAATGCACCAAATTTCGCTCTCGCAAAGAGAAACAAAAAAATGAAATGGATGTTTTGAAGAAAAGTGTGGAAGATAAGATGGATGGTTTGAATAAAGGTATGGAAGCTATGATGGATGGTTTTAAGGATGGTATGGAAGAAAAAATGGAAGGTTTGAAGGAAGACATGGAAGGTTTGAAGGAAGGTTTGTCAAAGTTTTTACAAGAAATGATTCCTAATGGAGAAAAGATAGTAGACGAAACTCATGATGAGGAAAAAACAAATTTTAATCGTGATTTCATAAACTCTAATGTTGGATTGAAAACCACCATATTCCAAAGATGGATATGAGGAAATTTGATGGCAAGGATCCCGAACATGGATACTACATGTTACACCATTTTTTGAGTCATCACCTTTTATCATTTAGATGACCCGAAGTACACCATGTAAGACAGTGCATTTACCTAAGTGAAAACTACATTCACTATGTTAAGGCAAAACCCCAAAAGGAAATATTAAACAAACCTATTTTGTTTGATTTTCCTCATGGAATAATTAATTAAACCATAATTTAATTATTATTCCTAGTCATGTTTAACCCAAACAAAGAAATTAATTAGATAAACCTTTATTTATCTTATTATTTTCTAGGAATAATTATTTAAATCTTATTTAGATAATATTCCTTGTTAAATATGACCAAATCACCCACAAATAAGTAAATAAATCATTATTTATTTAATTATCCTTCAACCACTTCCTTAAAAAGATAAATAAATCATTTATTTATTTATTATTAACAAATAAAGGGATTTGACCCAAGTCAAATACTTTTTCCCTCCAACAAATATAATAAATATTCCATAAAAGGTGGATCTAGATTTGGTTAACATTATTTTAATCATGCACCAAGATCTAGAATGACCCAATATTTTGTTATAAATAGGAGGGTTTTCCCCATCATTCTTCACCTTTTGTTGCCTACTAGATCACTCTGGATCTACACACTTGGTCTCATTTTTCCATCACTTGCTCCCATTGAGCTTCATTTTTGCATTGGGTTTTCTACATCTACAAGAGAGAGAAAGCTTAGATCTGAAGTGCTGAGGACTACAAAGAACCCATCCCATTGAGGAGATCTGGATACACCTTCTTGTTTCCTCCCAGGTGCCCTGTAATATAAAAATTCATTCAAAAATTGTGTTCTTGTCTTGTCTGTTGGATGCATGGAGCAAACTCTTTACTTTATTGCTTAATGTCTTTCCATTTATAGATCTGTTTGTTGCAACATTTTAACTACTAATTGCAGATCTGAAGATGTTTGACAGCCTCTATTGTTGTTAGGGCTATTAGTTATGCGTAGCTAAAGTGGTTCTTTTTCGTACACTTCGACGAAGAATTCATACTAACAAATGGCGACTCCACACGGGTTTTAAATTACGACCGCTGTCGTTTTTCCTATTTCTGCATATCCAGCTACTTTAGACCCTAGGGTTTCTTTTTTAGCTTTTTGTTTTCCTATTTTCATGTGGTTTTTTCCTCATAAAGCCCTCAAACATTAAAATTTCTAACTTCCGTGTGTTTCTGGCCCTATTGCGTAGGTGACCGACATCAGCCGCAGCTGAGACGACATTTTTTTTTTCTGAAATCTGCCGCCGAGAGTCCCGGAAGTGCAGGTCGCACTTTTTGGCCCAAAAAGTGCGACCTCAAGCCTCAGGTCGCAGAAAACAGCCCCAAAACTGCGACCGGAGCGAAAAACTGGTCAAAAACCGCGACCTGGACTTTTTTCTGCTGTTTTTCTGAATTTTTTCTGGGTTTTTCTGAAGCTTCTGTCAGGGTTTTCCAGCCTCTGTCTCAGCCCGTTTCGACTTGTTTCTGATCTGATTTTGCTCATCTAAGTGGGAACCTAGCCCCCTAGGGCTTCAATACCCTCCACTTTTGGTGGAAGAGTTTTAGCTGTTTCAGGTGTCTGATTTTTCAGAGTTTCAGCCTTCCCTTTTTCAGATCTGATACCTCATCCTCAAATCCCTTTTAATCAGATTTTCTTCCTTTCAAATCACCTCTTGTAGTTTTGTTTGGACCCCCCTTTAGGACCTCATCCCTGTCCCTTCCGCTTTTTGCTGATTTCCCCCTTTTTCCAGCCACCTTGCCTCTGCCTCTTGGCTGTGATCTGCACCTCTTTCCAGCAGTTTTATCCTCTAGATCCCCGTCCCTTTTGACCCTTGATCTATTGGCCTCTTTTTATGTGTGTTTCGAATAGATTTTTGCCCTCTCTTAGCGTAGTTTTGAGAGACCCGCCTTCTTGGGGTAGACCAATGCATAGTTAATTGTTAAATGTTCTGTTATTTCAGCAATCTATCTTGTTCTCTGCAGATTTCTTTTCAGTTACGCAGCACACTTTTTCTTGCTCTCAAAACGAAAAGGGTTTAAAAATTAAAATTAATGCACATCACACACTGACCCTAAGTGAAGAAGCGCATGGTTAACAACGCCTGGGAAAGACTCTAAAATCAATTGTCACTGCACCTTATCTGCCCTTGACATTACTTGATTCTGTCCCTTTCTGCCCTTGCCGGTTTCCTTCTTCTTGTCATCATTGCGCCCCCACGGCACCTTTCCCGGAGACTTCTTGGCCTTCACCCTCCGTTTCCGGTTGATCGACCTGCTCCGCCCCGCCGTCGTCGAGCCAGTCCTCCTCCGACTCCTCTTC
>JAXQQM020061969.1:0-52786 GCA_034641835.2 Pinus albicaulis
TTATCACTTGAGAGATTCTTCGAGCAAAAAATTTATAATATCTCCTACTCCCTCATCTTTATTTTATTCTACCATGGGATATCGTTGGGGTCAACGATGATGGTCTTGCAAGGGTTCAAGTAGTTCAAGTCCCAAATTCTTTTACCCCGACCTTGTTGGGGACATGCACAAAACAACAAAGAAAAACATATGTTTATAATGACACTGATACAAATTTATGAGGGAATGAAATGAAATATAGATTTAAAATAGAAACACAAGGATATAATGAAACTAAAATAAAATTAATTAATAGAAATTTCTAAAAATTGTTTACATGCAAAATGAAAGAAACTAGCTCGAGTGATGGTAGCTTATCACTAAGAAGATATGTGATGGATACATGCATTATAAATTGTGTTACTATAAGGCTCAGTGGAATTTTTATCATGAAGAAACAATGAGAAACTCCAAACATCCAAAAACCTAACCTTAGGTGATGAAATGCCAAAATTTATGGTCCCTGATGGGGTTAGTTGGAATTTCAACTTCTCTGGGTTGTAACTTTGGCATATGATCTTTGTTTGACACACATGATATCCCATTAGAAATTTTTATACGAGGACAAAAAATTTCGACTCAATTGCTTTTTTCCTATAAAAATGACATTTAAGGCTTCAAAATGACTCCAGAGGTTTAGGACCCAAAAATTTCCAAAAATAGAAAACTGTACTTAAAAATAGGAAACTGATAGAAACAGTGTTGGGTGCCCAAGTGTAATAGGTGGGTGGAAATCAATATCCACCTAGATCATTCCTCTCCCCTTAGGAAGTAATAGTCCCCATTGTGTTCAGTGTCTCCATGGGGTGAGGAAACTTCTGCCGAACTTGGTCCTTGGTGAGCCACTTGCCTTGATGTAGGAGCTAGATATATTTTACAACCCGATACATTGGATCCTCTATTGGTGAGTGTTATTAATATATGTTTCTGTGATCCGATTTGTTATGGATTGTTCAAGGAAATATGGGTTGAGCTCTTTTGGGGCTAGCTACTCATCAATGTATGATGTGTCCAAAAATGGTGGAAAGTATGTTCGAAGGAGGTCCACATTGAATATTGGGTGTAAGCCAAAGAATGGGGGATACTTAGCTCGAAATAATTTCCACCCAAAGCCTTGGTGATGGTGTAAGGCCAGAATCAGAGTGGTTGAAGCTTCTGATGTGCTCCAACAAGGCGTTCCTTCTACAAATGCAACCAAATATTTTTTCCCACTTGAACTTATGTGGCACCTGATGTTGATCATGACGTTGTTTGTACTTAGTATTGGATTTATCCAATATATCATGAATTTTTTGGCGAACGTGTTGAGTGTGTTCAATAAACATGATGGCCTTATCATCTTCGGATGAACATGTGAAAATTCTTTCTATCTAGTTGCAAGAGGCATTGCAACATCGGTGGAACATGATGGTTAAAAATGGGCCATGGTCAGTTGAGCTATGGAGAGCTCTGTTGTAGTTGTGTTTCACAAAGGGGAGACTCTCATCCCATGTTTGTGGATTCTTAGATTTGTACATGCGTAATATGTGCACTATCATCCTGTTGACAATCTTTGTCTAGCCATTAGCCTGGGGGTGGAATGTAGTTCACTTTGTGAGCTTGGTGTCTAATAATGACTAGAGGCTTGATCAAAATGTGCTTGGGAACTTGATATGCTATTGAAAGGTATATGGGATTCCAAAATTTACCAACACTCATTCAAAGAAGAGCTTGGAAATGGATTTTGTTGCGATACTCTTCTTACAGGAAACTGATATGGCCATTTTAGAAAATATATCAATGACCACAAGCACACAATCACCATGATTGGTAGAACTAAGGCTAGGAATATAGTCATTGGAGATGGATTCCCAAGGCTAGCTAGTAGACAAAGGAGTGTACAAGCCTTTCTTTTTAATGGTTGTCCTGGTGATGGCATAAGCAGTGCATGATCTAATATATTTTCCAACATCAACAATGTTACCGATGAAATAGGTAACTGCAATGTTACCTACTTTTTTTTGGTAGCAAAAAAAGCACCCGATTTTGAAAAGTGGTGATGCAGAATCACCATTTTTTTTTTTGGTGCACATTTTTGACACTCTAAAATTTTTATTTATGAAGTATGAATATTTGTTTTAAAATGTTAGTGATTTTCATGCTAATTTTGAAATGTATTGATGCAGCATCAATTTTTTTTTTTTTTTTAGAGCGGTGATTTTCATGCTAATTTTGAAACGTATTGATGCTGCATCAACCTTTTTTTTAGAGCAGTGATTTTCATGCTAATTTTGAAACGTATTGATACTGCATCAACCTTTTTTTTTTAGAGCAGTGATTTTCATGCTAATTTTGAAACGTATTGATGCTGCATCAACCTTTTTTTTTAAGAGTGGTGATTTTCATGTTGGTAATAAAACACAAAACTTAGATAAAAATATATATATATAAAAACAATAAAAAAACCAATAAAAATGTAAAAAAAACAAAAATAGCTAATAAAAATAAAAAATTTAAACAAAAATAAATTAAAAAAAACAAAAATATTTGAAAATTATATCAAAGGAAATGACAAAATTTGAAGAAAAAAAACACATAATTTTAAGAAAAAAAACAAAAATTGACCAAAAAAAAAAAAAAAAAAATCAAAAACATTTTTTTCTAACTTATTAAAAAAAACAATATATTAAAATATATATATATATTTAAAAAAAAAAAATTTAAAAAATTAAAATTACAAAATTAAAATTTAGAAAAAAAAAATTTAAAAAAAAAGAAATTAAATTTAAAAATTTAAATTAAAAAAAATAATAATAATAAGGAAAAAAATACAAATTTTAAAATTTACAAAAAAAACAAATTAAAAAAAAACCAATTAAAATTGAAAAAGATAAAGAAAATTAAAAAATTAATAAAAAAAAAAAAAAAACCTATCATTAAAAAACAAAAAAAAATGAAAAAAAACTAGTGCAAATAATTAAAAAACAAATATACATAAATTTAGTGTTTTTTTTTTTTTTTTAATGAAACCATTTATAGATTTTTAAAATGAAAAACTAAATAAACGAAAAAATTAAGAAAAACAATTAAATTAAATTAAAATTTAAAAATTTTAATAAATAATTTTTAAATTTTAAATTTAAAAAAATAATTATTCTATAATATTAAATATAAAATAAATTAAACAAATTGAATTAAAATAAAAAAATTGAATTAAAAAAATAATTTTAGATATTTTGAAATTCAAATTTAAAAAAAAAAAATCAAATTAAAATAAAAATATTAAAAATTAAAAATAAAAATAAAAATAAAAATAAAATCAAATAAAAAATAGTTGTATATATATATATATTACAATTTTTTTTTTTAAAAGGAATTTTATTTTAAATAAAAATATTAAATTAAAAAAAAAAATTAATTTTTTGAAAAAAAAATTATTTTTTGAAATTTAAAAAATAAAAGAATAAAAAAAATAAAAAAATTAATTAAAAAAAAAACAAATTAAAAAAAATTAATTAAAAAAAAAATAAAAATAAAAATGTGGTGGTGGTTGTTACTGGGCGGCGGGGGCCGGCCGGGCGGCGCCCCGGGGGCGGCCCTGCCGGCCTCCCGGCCCCCGACGGGCGGAGGGGCGATTCCGGGAATCGCCCCTCCGGCCCCTCCGCCCGTCGGGGGCCGGGAGGCCGGCTGGGCCGCCCCCGGTGGCGCCGCCCGGCCGGCCACCGCCGCCCAGTAACAACCACCGCCACATTTTTTTTTTTTAATTTTTTTTTTAATTAATTTTTTTTAATTTGTTTTTTTTTAATTGATTTTTTTATTTTTATTTCTAATTTTTTTTTTATTTTTAAAATATTATTTTTTTTAAAATTATTTAAAATAAATTTCATTTTGTTTTAATTTTTTTTAATTTTATTATTTTTTTGTTTTAAATTTATTATTATTTTTTTTTTTGGTTAATAATTTTTATTAAATTTTGCCATTTTTTTTATTTAATTGATTTTTTTTTTTTTTTAATTTCATAATTTTATATATTTTACGTTTAGTTTTTTAATATAATTTTATAAAATTCAATAAATTATATATATATTTTTTTAATTTATTTGGATTTAATATTTTTTTTAAATGTTTTACTTTTTTATTTTTATTTTTTTGTTAATTACATAAAATTTTTATATTTTTTTATTTCAATTAAAATTATGTATTTAAAATTAGATTTTTTTTTTAATGAAACTTAATTTTTTAAAATTTTTTTTTTTAAAATTTTTTTTTTATTTAATATTTTTTTTCTTTTTTTAAATTTTCCATTTTTAATTGATTTTTAAAGTTTTTAAAGTTTTTCATTTAATAATATTTTTTTTTTCTTTTATATTTAAAATTTATTTTTTCTTTCAAAATTTATTTGTTTATTCATTTATTTATTAAAATTTAATATTTTTGTTTTTAAATTTAATTTGTTATTTTAATATTAACCTTTTTTATTAATTTAATAAAATTTGATGTATATACCTATTTTAATTTAAGTTCATATATATATTTTAATTTTTATAATTTAAATTTAATTTATTTTTTATAGTTTATTTGTTTTTTTAATATATTTTGTTTTAAATTTAATATTTTCATTGTATTTTATTTTTATTTTTTATTTTTAATTAATTTTTCTTTTTTTTTCTTTATAATTTGAATAGTGTTTTTTTTTAATTTTGAATTTTTAAATTTATTAAAATTTAATATATTTCTTTAAATTTAATTATTTGTTTAAATTTTTTTTTTCTTTTTTTAAATTTAATAAGCATTTTCTTTTTCTTTTTAAATTTAATTTCTATATTTAATTTTTTATATTTTCCTTTTTTTTAACTTGTTTTTTTTTTTAATTTAATATTTTTATTTTGTTTTTATTTTTATTTTTTAATTTCTATATTTTTTGAAATTTTAATCTTAATTTTTTTTTGGTTTATTTAAAAAAAAAAATTCCTTGAATTTTAGGTTTTTTTTAATGATTGAATTAAAATTTTTACTTTGTTTTTATTTTAATTTTTTTATCTTCATATATTTTTAAATTTTAAGCTTTTAAATGTTTTTATTTTTTAAATTTATTTTTTTCTTAAATTTTAGGTTTTTTTTTAATGTTTGAATTTTAAAAATTTAAAAATGTTACTTCTATTTTTAAAAATGCCAAAAGTATGACACAAATTTTTTTTTTGTTATTCCAACATCAACTAATTTCGTTTTGAGGGTGTTTTTTCAATCTTTTTTCCAAGAAACAATTTTGTTTTTACCATAATTTTATAAAATGTTGAAATTTGACCTTCAAAAAAAACGAAGTGCGTTCTGGAAGACACACTTTTTTTTTTTTGGGTGTTTTTTCAATCCTTTTTTCAACAAACAATTTTGTTTTTAGCATAATTTTAGAAAATGTTGAAAATTGACATTCGAAAAAAAACAAGTGCGTTCTGGAAGACACATTTTTTTTTTTGGGGGTGTTTTTTCATGTTTTTTGAGAGTTTTGGCTAGAGTTCCCACAGGTCAAAGCATCGATTTCATCTGTGAATTATGTTCATCCTATTGTATTTTTGGCCAATAAAAATACTTCTACAATAAGGCCACTATCTTCTTCACACCAAAGTGTCATGCGACCAGGTTGTAATGTGCCTCCTAGATCAGATTAGCACGCTTTCTTGAAGGAACATAAAGATGTCCCAGATAACAAAAAATTCCATCCTCAAGGTGGAATCCTTGAACTGGCTTTCCAACCATCAACATCTTTTAGGTGGCAGTGAATTATGCCTCATTCAGATATAACTATGGCCATCCAAAGGTATCGTTCCCACAAGAGTTAATAAATGTGCTCAATGGCACAATTAGGGGCCGACTAAGGTAGTTTATGATGTGATTTGTGCTACCCTTCTTATATTTAATGTTAAAATGGAATTCTTGCATGTATGTGGACCATTTCTGATAGAGATCGTTTTGCAACTTCCCCTATGTCTAAATAAATTGAAGAGGCTAGTGATCCGGGTGGATGATAATCTCTTTCCCTATAATTTAATGTTTCCATTGTCGGAAGGCCTGCACAATAAAATACATTTCCTTATAATATGTGAGGTACCTTCGAACAATATCGGAAATAATCTCACTTTGATAGGTCGTATACCCTTGCTGAGTGAGTACTGAACCAATATCATACTCAAAGGCATCTGTCTGAATCTCAAATGGCTGTCGTAGGTCTGGCAAGGTGAGTTCTGGTGTAGAGTGAAGGTAGGTTTTTAGTTTAATGAATGCCTTATGTTGTGAATCAAACCAAAATACTTTAATTTTTCTCTACCCTCAGTAACTTGACTCAAGGTCCAAATGATATGAGAGAACCCAAACACAAATATTTTATAGAAATTACCAACACCCAAGAAGCTGTGAAGCTTTGTTTGAGTCATCATGGCTTACCAATCCCGAATGACTTGGAAATTATATGGATCCACATGCACACCTTTATCATCAATTATGTAGCCTAGATATTGGACCTGGTCCATGCCAAAGGAGTAATTCTCTAAATTAGCACATAACTTGTGGTTGTTGCAGGGTTTAAAGGAATTGTTGAATATGTTGCATGTGGTTTGCCAAACTCTTTTTGAAGATGAGGATATCATCCAGATATACAACCACAAATGTGATGGTGAAAGGTCACAAGGGTTCATCAATTAGCCTCATAAAAGTTGCAAGGGCATTTTTTAGCCCAAAGGACATGGCCAACCACTCAAAGAGACCCTCCTTGGACTTGAAGTTGGTCTTCCATACATCCATGTATTCTATTGGAACTTGGTAATAACCGAACTTCAAATCAATCTTATTGAATTACTTAGCCCCCTTGAGTTGGTCAAGAAGGTTATCAATTCATGGGATCGGGTATCTTCTCTTGATTGTGATTTTCTTCAGTGCCCGATAATCAATGCAGAGTCTCCAAGTCCATGCGTGTTTCTTTTGCATGAGTACAATTGCGCTCCTATAAGGTGAGAAAATTGGTCAGATGTGCCCTTTTTGTATCAACTCCTAGATCTACCGCTTGATTTATTTGTTTTCTAGAAGAGAGCGGTGGTAGATTGGCCCATTAGGTAGAGGTGCATTAGGGGTTAGATCAACTGAATGCTTGACCTGATAGTGAAAAGGTGCCCCTGTGGGTGAGGAGAAGATGTCCTTGTACTCTTCCATGACCTTACCCACTTGATTTTTTTGTGCGCGAATCCATTTCTAGAGGCCATGGATGTGGCCACAATCTTCCCCTTACATTGAGAGTAAATCAGGAAGAAAACAAATTTCGTAATCTAGGAGATGATATTACTACATTTCTTAGTAAAGATCAAAGAAGTAGAGGTAGGTGGGGCTACCTCTATTATCTTATATAGTTTTATTCCCAAAGTAATAATAACACTATGAGGTCTAGAATCATACATAGCATGACGCTTCCACAAGTATGGTTGGCCTAATAAAATGCCACAAACTTAAAGGGGAGAAACATCACACAATACCTTGTCCGTGAAGGGCTTAATGTTGTAGGGTAGGAGGAACTGTTGACTGACACAAATATCTTTCCCTTAGTGGAACCACCTGATGGTGTATGGCTGCAAGTGTGGTGTTTTAGGCAAGCCCAACCACTTAACAACCTCTACCGAGATGAGGTTATTTTGACTCCCACTATCGATAATGAATTGTAGCAGAGAACCCTTCATCCACTTCTGTAAGTGGAAGTGACACTCACCCTCCTCTAAATATTTAGGCCACTTTTCTTAACCTTTGTGGTGGCAACAATGGTGCTAGGTTATGCATCAATGATTTGTTTCCATTTGTCAGGTTTTGGGTTAGAGTTGGAACATGCGTTTGAATCTAAAGCTTTCAGCTTGGCCACTAGTGTCTACTTTGCATGAAATTCACTTATGTTGTGAGTAGGGATCTTGTGGAAATAAAACCATGTTCATGTGTCTTTCTTCGTCTTCCCATTTTTATTCATTTCTTGCGGCTTCGATGGGTTCTCTTGGGTTGTTCCACCTTGGATCTATCCTTTATTCTGCAGTTTAGGGGTGCCCTTGCCCTGCTTTGTATTTGTAGATGAAAAGTATCAATTCTTCTGTTTAAATTTATGCTTTATATTGAAAACATATTGGTATGATCCACCAAGCAAGGATATGCCTTGGAACTCCATTTCTTCCCTTGCCCTGCTTCAGATTCGCATGTTCAAATTCTCTCTTCTTCTGTTTAAATTTCTTCTCGATCTTTATAACATATTGGTATGCTGCACCAAGTGAGCACATGTACAGGAACTCCATTTCTTCCTGGATGTAATTGTGAAGAAAAATATGGTAGTTGAGCACTAGATGTCACTCAGATTCCTTGATACCTAACTTCATGTGTAGGGTATGAAATATATTCATGAACTTTGGAATTTTTTGGTCCCTTTCTTGCTGTAGTGTGGTCCATTTTATGTACTTGTCTTCATAGCTCCCAACGAGGAAATATTGTTCCTTAATAACATCTCGAAAAGAGTCCCAAGAGGGTGTGACTAAAAATAGTGAGGATTCCTCCTCATCCATTTTCTCATAGGAATTTTCCCACCATTCCTTAACATGGGGGGCAACCTTAAGGAGTGAAAAAGTAATCTTTTCTCTATTAGAAAAATTATGGATAGAAAAATATCCCTCCAACAAATTTCTCCATTTATGTAGAGCATCTATGTCTATCTGGCCTTCAAATATGGGGATGTCAAAATTAACTTGTACCTTAAAGGGGGTGGCACCTCTAAAGTGACTGCTAAATGAAGATACTTCACCGATTGGTATTCACCGAAGGATTTGGGAAAAATTATCCATCATATCGTTCCTCTGTCACTTGAGGGATTCTTCGAGAAAAAAATTGATAGGATCTCCTGCTCCCTCATCTTTATTTTCTTCTACCATTGGAGGTCATTAGGGTATGTGAGGATGACCTTGCAAGGGTTTAATCAGTTCGAGTCTCAACCCCTTATACCTGACCTCGTTGGGGACATGCACAAAAAAATAGTGGAAGAGAAGATCACTCTGATACCACTGATCCAGATTTATGAGGGAAGGGAATGAAATACATATTTAAAACAAAAACACAAATATACAATGAAATTAAATTTCAATTAATAAATAACAAGTGTTGAAAATTTTTTACATGTATAATGAAAGAAAACTATCTCATGCAATGATAACTTATCTCTTAGAAGAGATGTGATGGCTACATGCCTTCTAAATTGTGTTAGAATGAGGCTTAGAGGTCTTTTTATCATGAATAAACAATGAGAAATCCTAAACATACAAAAAAATAACCCTAGAATATGAAGCACCAAAAGGTATGTGCCCCTATGGGGTTAGTTGGAACATCAATTTCCCACGGTCATAACTTTGGCATACGATCTTAGCTTGGCATGCACGATAGCCCATTAGAAAAGTATATATGAGGAAAAAAACTTTCAATGACAAACATGGATCCATTTTTTTATTTTTCCTCAAAAAATACCGTTTAGGGCCTCAAAACGACTTTGAAAGTTCAAGACCCAAAAATTGCCAAAAATAGAAAATTGCTGAAATAGGAAATTATGCTGAAAACTAGGAAACTAATAGAAAACAACATTGGGGGTCCAAGTGGAATAGGTGGGTGGCCACAAATATCCACCTGAATTAAGGGGACTCTTAGAATAATCCTAAAGTTTAGATCTTGGATAATGATTTGCAACTTTCTCTAAAACCATATCTAACATAGAATTCATATGATGTCTTAATAGGGATGGGCAATAATGAAAGGGAAGATGACATGGATTTCATTCCTTCTATTTCTCAATGAAATTTGCTTTATGCAATGTCACAGGCTTAAAAAATCTTGAAAAAATAAAATTGAAAGATTAACGTTTCATTGTAAGATCTCAACTTTTTGTTTGTTTGTAGGTAATCAAAGTCACTGGTTTTTGGTTGAAAACTACTTTCAATATGATTTGGCCTCAAACCTTTGAGTTTTTTACAAAGAGTCAAAGGACGGGGAGTGGTGGTGTCAGTATGTTGATCTCACCCTATCTAGCTTCTTTGGTATTCATTAGGCATCGAAACCACAAAGATCACATGTATCCTTCTCCAACATTAGGAAAAACCCTACTTCATAATTGCTTTCCACTAGTAAGAGGTGTATAGAGTTTGCTAAATTTCCTGACCTATAGTTCAAGTTATATCTAATATCAAAACATACAAGTGAAGTGTAATTATATACCTTGAAACTTGAGCAAGATGACAAAAAATTGTGCATAAGACATTATAGGGTTGATCCCTCCTTGGATAAGTAGGTGGGATCATTCTCTCCTTGGATGGGTCTGCTCCTCTCTACACTTTCCTTACAGGTAGGTGGGGTCAATCTAATGCAAATGTCAATAGTTTCCTCCTTAGAAACTCTTTGTACTGATAGGTGGGGTCCATACAATGAAAATATTAGTGGGTTTCTCATGTGTGCACTCTCCTTACTGGTAGGTGGAGTTAATAAATGAAAAGGTCAAGGGGTTTGAGAGTGGGTTTATTTTGGCATGAGAGTGTTTTTATGTTTGAACTTTGTTCTTTATCTTTGCTTATTTTTGTTTGTTTGTAATATATTTTATATTTATATTTGTATGGAATACTAAGTTTTATACTTATATATAACCCCTTTAACCTTTAACCCCCCCAACCCCTAACTGCTAAAGTCCCTAAACCTTAAAACCCCTAACCCCTCAACCCTTAACTCCTAACCAGTCATCCTAAATGACGCATGAACCCCAAAAACATATTTTCGTGTTAAACCTTGTAATGGCTACGATATGACACTTGTAGCTCAAAGATGTCTTGTAGGGCATGAGTAGTGGTTTTTGATAAAGTAAATTGTTCTTATGGTGGATGAGGGTGGAGGGTTAGAAAGTTACCAAGGTTAGTAGGTGGAGGGTTAAAAATTTGTGCTAGATTATAAAAAATGATTGATGATTAAAATCAGTGAAAACACGTTCAATTCGAGTTAGAGGTTCATAATCAATGTTCAAATAATTGACCATGTCAACATCATCATCAATGTCATTTTCAATAATTGCATCATTAATATCATCGTTTAGACCATTTTCATCTACATCTAGCTTAAATTATTTTATTTCTTTTTCTAACATATCTACCATCTTCTTCTCCAATATCATCTTCTTCTACTACACTATACTATATGGCCCTTCCTCTTAGGCCATATCTAACAATATATGACCAAACTACTTTAATTAGAACCTATAAGTAAAATAATTGCTCATATTGACTTGGAAGGACATAAGGATCTTTATACAAAGGCTAAAAATCTCTATGCATAAAGGCTAAATGCTATCTTGTAAAATAAAGAGTCATTTTGTTAAAAATTGCCTTGTTAAAATGCAATCCAACTTGAGGGAAATGTATTTTGAAAGGTGAAATTGGTAATGATGATATTATGAATGTATAGGCTTATGAAAAATCTAATCCTTGAGATAAATTATGAACATCCCATGGTGAAAAATGTACACCCTAAAAGGGAAAAATGCATGAAAACAGGGCACGATGAAAAATGCATGCGCTATGAAGAAAATTACATGCATTGTGTTGGTAATTAGATGTTGGCCTTATGAATTAAATGAAAAAATGTATCGAGGGAAATGCATGCCTCAAGTTGAAAATTCACACGAAGTTCATGGGATTGCGTGTTTACAATGAAGAGGAATATACACGCCTTGTTAATGACAAATGCACATCTTCACTATCAAAATTTATTCCCATGACATGTTTTACCACCTTATGATGGCCTAAATGCTTTTTCTATAGCCCATATGAATGGTTTTCATAGGAATATGAATGAAAATGGACGACGATCCATTATATATGATGGTAGTATCAAATATCTTGTAATATCCCTAAACCATGTTTGACAAGCTATTTGGAAATAGACTATGGTACGATATATAAGGACTTTCCTATTCTCTTTTGGGCATGGAAAGTTGGAAGGAAGAAATCAATATAATTGACATCATTTGTATTTTCAAAATATTCAAGGGAAGGGTGTGAGGAGTTAACATTCCTTCATTTAAGGGTTTCCCCTTGTTACTAGATTGATCTACCCTTTTGTTGAGATGGCCTGAGGCTTGATAATAGGATATAATATTGAAATGCTCTGCAAGGTCATGAATTCTCTAGAATATTCATTTTATTCCAATTGAATGGGGGATAAAAATATTGAAGATAAGTTGGATGATAGTGGAGAATCCCCAATACTAATGATATGCTTGATTCCACATACCTTTGATTGATACAATCCTTGGAATGCTACTAAGGCTTTAGCCTCATTATTTGAATCAATTCCTAGCCCCCATGAGAAATCCTTTTCCTCTTTTCCTTTGGGATCTAGAAGGATCTACCTTACACTGGCCACCCCTAGGTTTCCCTTGGAAGTTCCGTAGAAGTAAAGGATGAGGTTTTTCCTTGTCAGTTAACATTTCTAAGAATATTTTTCTCTTAATCGAATTTAACATTCCTAATATTAAAGTGTTTTTTATTATTATTTTAAATTTGAGAGTTGGAGCTTTACCCACGAGGAGATATTTGATCCAAAACAACTCATTTGTTTCCAAATTTAAGAAACATATAAATCCAATTCTTGAAGAGTGTATTATATATTATAGTAGACCCATTAATTGGATGACACATACTTCTAAGCGATTTTAGCTTGACAAAAGATAATGTTGTCTCTTTCAAGCCACACTTTCCATTTAAAAACATGGGAATTAAAATTATTCACACTCATTTTAAAAGTTTCTTAATGGAAAAATTACTCGAATACATCCTTGTATAAGTGAGGAACATATCTCTAACTTACATTGGAAGCTAAATCCTCTTACACAAGCCATGAATAACTAAGTTTCATGCCTTGAGGAAGAACTTACATTCCATAAACAAATGCCGTAATGTAACCTCTAATACAAGACAAAATGATCATGGATGTGGACCTTATATTCCCCTTCTTTTCAATTTCTCTACTATAAGTATCCTCCCGTGCAATAGGACCCCCAAAAAAATTGATTCAAGTAGAAAAACCCAACTCCTCAGCTTCATATATTTGATTGCAGTGAAAGGTCATGTTCTTGTGAATTCATTGCATATCGCTGCTTCGCTATGTACTCTCCATTTTTCTCCCCCCAAACTTTGGATTCTTGGATAACCAGCTTGAAGGGTGTGGCTCCTCTTAGAGAACATAAAATAATAACACATTGATTATTACGAAAGATAGATAGTTCAAAAGTAGATAAGTGGAGGTAGAAGGGTTTTCTATGGTGATTTGGGACCTATAAGGAGATAGGATCTAAGATATGGGAGATTGCATAATTATTGGCCATTATCTTGAGCAATAGACGGTTGTTGAGCTAGAATGTCTAGTTTGCAAACCTTGGTAAAGTGTCCATATTCGCAGAATTTTTTGCACTTGAATGATAACAGTTCATAGTCTAGTTTTAAGAGGTGAGTACAATTGTCTAAAGAGAGATTTATTACTTCAACGGGACCTTAAATCTCTAGATCCAATTTGAAGCAAGTTTAGGTGCATGTGCATATTCCTTTAGGATTTGACTTGTCATTGGACATTACTAATGAGTTTACTATCTTTTCTATGGACTCCCCATTTCAACAATGAAGAGCAACAAAGGGAGACATACCCAAACATGAACAATGAAAGGCATGCCCACATATGAATTGAAGTCCAGGGTTCATCTATTTAGATATAGGCCCCACTCGGTCCATGAAGTATGGACCACTCTTAAAAATGAGATCCATGTCCTCCTATTAAAAAACATCAACATAATATCCTCTACTACAAAAGAATATAGATAGATTATCTTAGATCAATGCCCCTAATATTTCCACAATTATTGTTAGCAATAATTGTTACAATGCTATAGGGGAATGCTAAAAGCTCATAAATTGACTTATTAGAGCATGATTAGTTAAAGACACTGCCTTTTAATATAAAGTGGAATGGGGTAACTTCACATAATGATGGCATTCGATTTCTTGATAAACTGTGTAAAGATCAACTTCTCTCCAAATTTTAAATGGAGAGAAACTAGAGTTTACAATACTATTGGAAGCATAGCAAGTAGAAGTGAGAGAGAAGAGAGACCTAAGGAAATTTTGGTTAGTCACGGAGAAGAGAGACATAAGGAAATGGTAACCAAAATGGAAAATATAAGAAGTAAGGATAACTTTCAAAAGTTTGTGTCAAAGAAAAGAGTTAAAAGTAAGTTAAAAATGGAAGGACATAAAGTGGGATTTCCTGCATATGACAGACTCTTGGGTTGAAGGGTTTCACGGTCACATAGCCATACCTATTGACATGGACTTAAAGGGGTGGCCAAAAAGCAGAACTAAAAAGTAAGTTAAGATGGAAGGGGAAGTTGTCGTTTAGCCCTTTTACAAGTTGGAGGCAATCTCCCCACCAACGTGCAATGATGGCTGGAAAACCTTTTCTAAAGAACCTGATGTCATTATGAAGGCATTGGTTTTGGGGAAGTCTATCTAAAAATCTGGGTTGGAACAAACCCCATGTGCAACCAATCCATCGTAGGGTAACGATGAAACATCAAGACAAGCGAAATACAGACTTCAGTGCTACGAAAAGCGAAAAGTTCAAGATTTCTGACAAATCTTATTGAGGAGAACAAATCTGGAAATTCTACAGATCCAAATCTTGCCCACCAAGCCCAATAAAATGGATGACTTTTTCCTAATTAAAATCTATAGATTCAGATTTCCGAGGATGTAAAGTCTCTATCTTTCGGTTACTGCTGAGAAAGAATGGGTAGTCGAGGAGTTGTTCGATAAGAAGGACCATAAACGGGCAGACATGCATGTAGAAAATAGAGAAGTTACCAGAGAGGCGCAGAGGATTCGATCTATGGATGAACATACAGGAGATTTAGACGACTTGATCCACCAATGTCTACAGAATATTGGAAGCCATGAATTGCACAATTTGGCTCAGATTCTGGCCTTCGAGTGTCAAATACAGTTAGAGAGACTCTGGAAAATGCTGGAATCCTGTGGGGAAGCCCAGAGAATAATTGGGTATGTTGACAGTCTTTCTAGTGAGCAGAAAAAGCTGCTTGTTGGGCGTGTCACTCTTCGTTTGTTGAGAAAAATTACTGCTTTCATGGAGGATATGGACGCAGATGGGTTGTTCAATTCCAGTAGCTCTGATTGGGATGAACAGCCTCTGTGCTCTGGACTATTACATTCTATCGGTAATGCCAGTGAAAATATGGCAATAAGTTTATATGTGAAAAGACATGAGAATATGGAGAAAGAATCTGAATTGGGTTATGGAGTATGGGGGGATGCAGATGCTGCATTGATGTTGCTCATACTGTACGAATCTCAGGATCAGGAATGTCTTGAAGCTGCTAAAAAACATGGGTTGGATCCACTTCTTTATAAGAATTTCGTTGTGGGTAAAATGCCCACAGATTATTTTCTGTCACCCAGATTCAGATTTCGGCCAGAGTTGATAAGAGAACACTTGTGTGAAAACATTCTGAAGATGGGTTTCTGCCTGCCTGGATTCATGTTGGGTGCCAACACTCAGGTAGCCAGTCTCAGCTCATATTTTGATATTATTAAGAGATATCAGAGGCTTTACAGAGTGCTGTCCAATTTAGGAAATAATGATAATAATTACTTGAAAGAGAATCCATGTCCTCCTGCCTCTGTTGCAAGTATCTTGTGTCTTCCCACAGTTGTATATGGTATTGGGTCCAAACATAAAGAAAGAGAGACATCATGTTCAGTATGTGGGGATGATTTTGAGGCCTGTAGTGTAGCAAGCTACTTGCATTGCTCCCATGTTTTTCACTGGGATTGCATTCATCCATGGCTGAAGGCCAGAAATACTTGCCCTGTCTGCAGGTATGAATTTCCCACAGATGATGTGTGTTATGAAATCAGAAGACACATGAGGCTTTTGATGCACAGGACCTCATGCTGATTAACACAAACTCTCTACTGTAGCCCTGGATGGTTGTAGTTGAATGTATCTGAGGTGAGATCAATTCTATGTTGTGTTGAATTAGTTGATTGGAGTTGAAATGTGATTGAGGTTGAGAACCTTGTGTTGAATTAGTTGGCTGTAATGGTAATGTGTCTGAGGTGAGATTAATTTTATGTTAGTGTTGAATTTCTGTGAATACACAATTATAGCTTATGCATCTTCTGCGCAGGCTATTTTAATTCTAATTAATTAATTATTTTTCACAAAATAAAAATGAATTTATGCTAAATTATAATTATTTCTAAAAACTTTATAGAATATATGAAGTTGATTTTAACCAGCCATATTTATTGCTCCCAAGTTTATCATTGAGACTGCATTCATCCATTGCTGAGGGCTGAACAAATGATGTCTGTTCTGAAATAAAATATGGACATGAGAGGAAAAGAGAATACGAATCTGATTTTATATGCCTTACAATGATTCAAAAGAATACAAATAAAAAAAAGGATTTATTATTAATATTTATTCAATATCATTTTGAAAATACTCCACTTTTAATTAATTTTAGAGTAAACAAAGTAGGCTGTTAGTTTTTAAGTTGTAATGGGAACAAAGTATTTTAAATAAAGGGAGCAGGAACTTATTGTAATCAGAATAAAGGAAACAGGAACATATTGTAATCAGAATAAAGGAAACAGGAACAGAGTATACTTTTAAATTTCAAGGAGAACAAAGTATTTTTAATTAATGGAACCAGGAACAGAGTATTGTAAATAAAGGGAGCAGAGTATTAAATTTTAGAAGGAACAAAGTATTCTAAATAAAGAGATCAGGATCAGAGTATTCTAACTAATAAGAGTACAACATTTAAGCAAAATCATATTGTGAATATTTAATTTTATTGGAAAAATTATATTATATTATATTTATATTAATATAGGGTTATTTTAATTTTAATATATTAAATATAAAATTAATTTTATTTTATTATGCTTGAAATAAAGAATTATAGATATTTAAATTAAAAATATTAAAAGATAAAACATATTAATTTGAATTTATTTTAATTTTATATTTATTAAGTATTGAGAGGAAATAAATTTTTTGAAGTGTAATTTTTTTGGTAGAGTGTAAATTTGATAAAATATTTTTTTTTGAGAGATTTGATCATTCTTAGTGTTTATAGATTCATGGTTAAAATGGATCAAAGCTGGTTTTAGTTATGGGTGGTCACATAATTTGTAGATGATCAGTATATATAATATGTGTGTATGTTGGGTTATTTTAAATTTACTCACTTTCCTCTTTCCTCAATTGATCGAAAGTATCCAGGAATATTGTCAACCTATTTTCTTTAGTTTGATCTATATATGAAAGATAAATCTAATCATTTTAAATTTACTCAATTCTTTGGTTTATTGAGTGTATTATTCAAAAGTATACTACAAGAGTTATATGATGAATAAGTTGAATAGAAATAAGATAATAATGTTGAATGATTAAAAATGTCAATGCATTGATTTCAATGTACTGTAAATTTCAATTTCTATTAAATTCCAACTTCAATCTCAATGTCAATTTCTATTTCCTGGTGGTCTTTAAGTGTGATTTTTTGGAAAATTTTCTAGTCTATTTTGTCTAGAATCCGGGGGGAATTCATTGAAATTGAAATCACAAGTTTGACATGTGAACTCTTCACAATGGAAGTTCCCCAGGGATTTTTGAGAGTGCTGAATCCTATATGCAGTGAAAAAACCAGTTTAAACAACACAATTAAAGATTTGGCCTCAATTTTTTTGGGCGGATTTAGGCCAGAAATCACCTAGAAACTCCAATAAGTAGCACTTAAAGAGTACTCCTTTCTATTACTACTTCTATTCAATATCAATTTATATTTTTATTTCAATTTTTGTTCAATTTTAATGCATGCATTTCAGTGTACATGATGCATTGATTTTAGTGTATCTCTCAATTTTTTATTTTTATTCAATTTCTAATACATTGATTTACTTTTACATATAATTTTCTATTTATATTCAATATCCCTATATACAATTGTTGATTTCAAAGAAAATATCTATTTCTATTTCTATTCAATTTATGTTATTTAAACTGGTTTTTTGACTATATATATGGATTCATTCACTGTTGGAAATGTTGTCATTGATGGCAAAGGAGTAGCACCTGAAACAACAACAAGGCAAAGGAGAAGACAGGAGTAGAAAATTGAAGTAGAGAAGAGGGGCACAGGTTTTTTGGTGAATGGTGTAGTAACATTTACAGGAGAATAGAGGGCTCTCAGTTTTGAGCATGAGAAGAACAGAGTGAGAGTTTATTTGCACTACAGCAGCAGTATGACCGGGTATTAGTTCAATCCAATTCGAATACACGACCTCGGTTAAAGATTGGAACGAGGATACATTTGGACGCAGAGTCTGTGCAATGCGAGGCAGAAAGGAGCATGAACTTGTGGACAATCAGAATGGTTACAAGTCATAGAGGTATTAGACATCAAAGAAATGGAGAAAGTGGAGAGGATCTTATTGAGCAGATCGGTTCTATGAATGGGTAGCAGAGGCAACATTGAATAAAATGGAAGCATAAATATAACACATGCATGAAGAACAGTAGTGAAAGAGGCGGAAGTGTAAACAACGGTAAGGAATGGAACCTAGAAAGGAACCATGAATGCGCAGTGAAAACCTGATGGAGCTGGGCGCTAAACATATGGAAGCGTCGTGTTAAAATGTAAATGAAACGCAGCGATGACGGTGATGACGAACAAAGGGAAGAAGAGCGGAATTACAACACAAAGGCGGACGAAACCCTGAGGGAGAAAAGCAACAGAACCGTGACTGGAGTGAACAGTTAAGGCGGGTTTCCGGTTTTGATCGCACCGCCTTCATTTGGCAAGCGGTAATTAGAAAATCAGCGCGATTCCATATGCTGGGTGACACGTGTCCCTGAGCGATTTTGGAAAACCACCCCTCATCGCGAGTTAAATTTTGTGCAGTTAACTCGAGCGATATCCGTCGGATCGTATGGAGCAAGGCTACGTGCTCTCCGCCATCGGATGTGGAAGGTTGTTTAAGCGCTGGGGTCCAGTCCATCGCGCAATTATTGAATATTAACCCTCGTGCCAGTTAACCGTGCGATTTCCGTAGGATCAGAGGTTGAAAGAGCGATGAATTATCCACCATTGGATCATGAATGAAGTTTCAAGGTGACAAACAAGGTATGGGCCAGCGTTTGATTGTTGTATAAATGTGTGGGCCAGCGTGGGTGAAGTGGTTATGCCGAAAGGAGAATAGGCGTTAACATTACAGTCTTTTGACTTTCGAATGTATTCAGTCAAAATTGAATAGAGGATTCAAGAATACAGTGCGAAATGCTATGGGGCCCGAAGACATTATATAAGCATTCTCTGGGGATTTAAATATGAAACCAAAGGGTTCATTATAATGTTGAAAGCGTCATATATGTTAACGTATGTGAAAAGCGAGAATTTATTGTTGGATTGTTATATGTAATATAGACCAACAAATAATATGAAGAGTTATATAGTGAACACTGTATATGTGCTGAATAGATTTTAAAGTCACTGAAAAATTTGGATGAGTGCTTTTATGTGTAATATAACAGAAGAGTGAGGGTAGCCCAAACATCAAGGAGCTTCCACACTGAAAATATTCTACCCAGATATAAAATTAATTGGGTCACAACAATGATTTTAACCTCTAATGGAGCAGCTTCAACATTGATCCAAATTTCCAGTGCATAAATTAAAAAGTATTGAAATTGCACAACAGTTGTATTAAAAGACAGTTATATGTACAGCAGTTATACAACTGCAATGAAGAAGAGATCCTGCAAGAACGAAAGAGAGAGAGACAACGACAGAAAAATTGTACAGGGAAAAAGATGAATTGAAATTGTAATGTGAGTTTCAACCATTAAGTTTAAGCTCATATATGAACAGAGAATGTAAGCAGGAAGCCCGAGAACAGAGATTGGTAATGAACAGACATCACCCATATTCATATGTATTTGAGAATAAAACCTAAAAAGCAATTATCTATGTAGCTGGTGCACACAAGTACAATGAACAGATGAATAGACACAGAGATGAACCAAAGTATACAGATCAGTCTCTCAATAGTAGCAGAAAAGAAAGATCCAGTGAAGCCAAAATCCAGAAAAGGAGCTGAATAAAATTGAAGTGTGTAACTGAAAATGTGAATGTAAATGTTGTAATTAATTTTTATTGTTTGTGATGCATTGGCAAGTGTCCGGTAGGAAAACAAAACTCCCACTGTAATATTAAAATTAATGCATACTGTTATATTTTTGAGTGAGCTGGAAAATAAATGAGAAGGCAGAAGACTAAGGGGTATGGCTATTCATTCCAAATTCCTTGTGGAATACAAACAATCATGTGATGAACTCTATATATAATATCAACCTGATATAAAAAAAGAGAGGGTAGAGAAAGTAAGGATAGAGAATGAAAAGTATAGAAGATTGAGCCAAAGAAGATAAGGAAGAGAGGAGCAGAAAGAGATGCTATAGAACAGAGCTGATATCTAAGGTAAATCAGCAAACATTTTTTAATTGAGGAAGTTGGAGCTTACCTATCAAGTTGAAGCTTGATAGCTGTCAGTTGTAGCTGATTGAGGTTGGAGCCTCCTGTAGGTTGGTGCCTGCAGAAAATAGAAGGGAGTCAGAGCTTCCTTGCAAGTCGTAGCTTGCAGAATTGAGGTTGGAGCCTCCTTTAGGTTGGTGCCTGCAGAAAATCAGTGGTGAGAAGGAGTTGGAGCTTGCCTTTGCATCACAACAATAATAAGATGTGGTTTTCTCCCTTTATGGGTTTCCACTTATATATGTTGTCTCTATCTGTGGTGCCTGTGTACTGAGATGATTTACCAAATCTGCTTAATGTTTTCTACTCTCATAATAAGTTTGATGTCACACTAATTTAATACCTCCTGCAAAATATTAAGACTGTTCATATACTAAGGTTGATTATAAAACTAAGTTGTAATTAAGCTGATGAAAATTTTAAAACGCTCATGTATGTGTTAAACTGATTCATCCCCCCCTCTAAGTTTAACTAAGAATTCAACAATTGGTATCAGAGGTGGTTCCTTTGTACTAGTTTAACAACTGAAAGGAGATCATAGGCTCTCAGGATGGCTAGTAAAGAAGGATGCTCAACCAATAAAGCCCCTTTCTTTACGGGTGCAAATTATGCTTTCTGGAAAATCAGAATGAGGACATACATAATGTCTCTAGGAATAGAAGTTTGGGATGTTGTGGAATTAGGATATGCCCCAAAGGAAACTGACTCAGACAAAGAAACCAAACAAGATTTTGTAGCTAACGCAAAAGCCATGAATGCCATCTTAAATGGATTGTGTGAAGCAGAGTTTATCAAAGTAATGAACAAAGACACTGCCAAAGAAATGTGGGATACTCTGGAGAACATCCATGAGGGAGACAAGAAGGTAAAGACTGCCAAAATTCAAGTCTATAGAGCCCAGTTTGAGAACTTAAAAATGAATGATGATGAAGACATTGCTAGCTTCTTTCTAAGGGTTGCAGAAATAGTAAATAACATGAAGGCTCTAGGTGAAACCATAAAAGAAGTTGTAATTGTACAAAAGATTCTAAGATCTCTTCCACCCAGTTTTAACCCCAAGGTGTCTGCAATAGAAGAAATAGCTGATTGGGAAACCTTGACCATGAACCAGCTACTAGGAAATCTAACAACATATGAGATGAGACTCCCACAGAAGAAGCCAAGTACGAGGGAGGCAGCCTTTAAAATAGAAAAGAAGAAAGAAGAAAAGGAAGACATATGCTCTTGCTCAGATGAAGAAGAGGCTAAATTTGTCAAGAAGCTGGATAGAGGCTCAGGTAAATACAAAGGCAAACTTCCTTTCAAATGCTTTAACTATGGAAGAGATGGACACTATGCTGCTAAGTGTCCCCACAAGAAAGTAAAGAATCAGGCTCAAGAATCAGGGAAAAATACATCAAAGAACTGGCAGAAAGGAAAGAAATTTAGTAGAAAATCCTTCTATGCTCAACAAGACAGCAGTGCATCTGAAGACTCTGATGAACCCTCAAGTGAAGAAGGAACCTCTGAATTTTTATTGATGGCCATAGAAGAACTTGAAGGACTCCTGCTAGAAGATGAAGAAGAAGAAGGTGAAGTCGACCTTGAGGGGGAGCTAAGAAGTGCCCTTGAGGAGATTGATAGACTCAAACTGAAGTGCAAAAAACAAAAGGAAATTCTCCTCAAGTATGTATGAGAAGAACAGAATTTAGAAATCCTCATGCAGCTAAAGATAGAGCTTGAAGAAGCCAAGAAGATAGAAGACATGTTACTTAAGAAAATCAAGGAGAAAACTCAGGAACAAGAGAAGTTGGAAGAAGAAGTAGTATGTCTCAGGAAGAAATTAGAAAATTCTCAAAGGAAAGTGTTGAAAATGCAACAAGATGATGGAGCTTAGTGAAATGAAGTCGCCCACTAAGTGGGCCCGCGTAATTATTTTTGGCGCAAAGTCTATTTTTTAGACATATGTAGCATGGTCTAGGAGTTGCGTACGCTATTCCTTGGATGATTGGTCGTAGCTGGTAAAAAATAGATGGACCTCTATTTTTAGACATTTAGCGGAGTCTATTTCAATACCGCTGCTAAAATAGAACAGTCAAATATTATTTACCCTTAATAATATTTGGACTATAAACTTCAGTTTATCCTCTTGCAGCACTTCAGTTGGAGCTACGGATGTGGCCCATGCATCCGACAAAGGAATTACGCTATTCCTAGGGGTTTGGTTGAGCTAATGCATGGTTGACTTCAGTTAGACTCATGTGGCAGAGTTTTGGTGGAGTTGATTGAGGAGTTGATGGAGTTGTGTTCGGGTTAACTTAGTTGAACTAGTTGTATTTAGTTTAACTGGATAATACACTAGAGATGAGTGGGGTGAATTAAATATTATTTAATTCACTAAATATTAACTCATTATTCAACTAAAGAACACATTAGTTGACTGCAGTGCATGGACAGTTCAGTGAAGACCAGTGGAAGAGGTAGATGAAAGGGTGAGATTGCTATTAGTTGTGACATCAGTTGTGCATGAGATTTGCACAAGCATTGGAGGAGATTGCCAATGAGGATTGCGCAGATCAAGCCAAGGAGATTCGAACTTGGATCTCTCATTACACCAACTTGGATTGCGCAGTAGAGGCAGGCAAATAGTGGATGAGTTTTGAACTCGTGACTTGTTCAAAACTGAGCTAGTTTGTGTGTAACTTTTGGAGACAGTACTGAGTACTTGTGAGGAGTATTGTACTGAGATTGTTACATGTTCTCTTCTATTATAATATACAAAATAGCCGGGGGTTTTCAGCTATAAGCTTTCCCCATTACATATTGTGTTTATGTGCGCATGCGACTGTTTCTATTTCCGCATATTGATGATCAATTGTAGAAGAGGTTATGTGTTATGCATGAATTCTAATTAGTGTGTGACCAGGATAATCTTGGTGGATAAATCTTCATTATTCAAAGAAATTTACGTAAAGTGGCTACAAATTCTTCTCAAACAACAAGCTCTAGCAAGTTGAACGAGATTCTAAATGCTCAAAGATCTCCTATGATAAAGACTATAATAGGATATGAAGGAGAGTCAAGTAAAAGCAAAGAAAAATAAAACAGAGAAATTATTTTTGTAAAAGCAAAGAAGGCTAATGAAGCAGCTCAAATAATTCCTACAAAAGAAGAAACATGTAAGGAGGGAGATAGAATCCAAAAGAAACCTCTAGTAACAAGGAATGAAAGAAACACTCAGACAACAGAAAAATATTCATGTATTTCAGATTATGACAAATTTGGAAGCCATCAAAGAAGACTCTTCCCTCCTATGAAAAATGCCACCTGCTATGTCTGTCACAAGCTGGGACACATTACTGCATACTATCATGCAAGGAGGAGCAATTCAAACCAGCAAAAGATGCAAACAATGAAGAGACTATCTCAAGCAAACAAATGGAGAAGACAATCTTACATTAGGTATGCAAATAGTTTCTATGGTTACTGTTTTTATTGTAAATAATTTGGCCATAAAATAATTGAGTGTAGAAAATATGGACAAAGATTGATGGTCAATACCTCAAGGAGGTTTATGAATCAAAGAAGTTTTGCCCATATTCACAATTCTGCAAAAATTATGATCAAATGCTGTGTATGCAACAAAATTGGACATATGCCTTCCAAATGTCCTTTGAGAGGATGTGATTTATCATCTCACAAAAAATACCAAACAAAAGGATGCTTCCAGTGGATAAAGAAGGTGAATAAATGTGACTTGGCTCTAACTGCTCAAGATCTGAAAAGCCAGTGGTATTTGGACAGTGGCTGCTCAAAACACATGAATGGAGACAGAAGTAAGTTTATAACTCTTGATGAAAAGAAATCTAGCAATGTTACGTTTGGCAATGATAAATCAGGAAAAATAAAAGGAAAAGGCTCAGTCAGCCTAGACAATGGTAGAGGAAAGGCATAAGATGTACTATTTGTAGAAGGGCTGAAAGAAAATTTGTTGAGTGTCAGTCAAATATGTGATAAAGGCTGTGAAGTTCTCTTTAGAGCACAAGATTGTGAAGTCAGATCAAGCACCACAGGTAAGACTCTACTCAAAGGAGTTCGAACAGAGAGTAATGTTTACGTTGTGAAAGAGGAAGATGAAGCATGTCATCTTAGTAAACTTGAGGAGTCATGGTTATGGCATAAAAGGTTGGGACATCTCAGCTTTGATCACATCATCAGACTAAGCAAGAAGAAAGCTGTCAGAGACATGCCAGAAATAAAAAGGCCTTCTAATACTATATGCAAATCTTGTTAATTGGGCAAACAGACCCGCACGTCATTTAAAGTCAAAGATGAGTTATCAACAAGAAGACTGCTCCAGCTTGTGCACATGGACCTGTGTGGACCTGCAAGAACTAAAACTCCAAGTGGAGAATCCTACTTCATGCTGATAATTGATGATTTCTCCAGAATGACATGGGTGGCATTCCTCAAGAATAAATCGGAAGCTCTGGAAAAATTTAAGATATTCAAAGCATTAGCAGAAAATCAAACAGGATGCAAACTAAAATGCATCAGATCAGACAGAGGAGGTGAATTCACAGATTATGACTTTGCTAACCTATGCAATGAACATGGGATAAAGCAACAATTTACTATTGTAGGGACACCTCATCAGAATGGAGTAGCAAAGGGACAAAACATATTTATACAATAAATTGCCAGAGCCATGATGCAAGAGAGTAATATTCCTCAAACCTTATGGGCAGAAGCAGTACACACAGCGGTGCATATCCTTAATAAAGCTCACTTAAGGCCAAGTAGTGACAAGACTCCCTATGAACTATGGCATGGGAAACTAGCTTCATTCAAACATTTTAGAATCTTTGGAAGCAAGTGTTACATAAACAATAATGATGAAAATCTTGGGAAATTTGATGCAAGAGCAGATGAAGGGATATTTCTAGGGTATGCATCCAGAAGTAAAGGGTACAGGTGCTACAACAAGACTCTTCGGAAAATAGTAGAAAGCATTGACGTGATATTTGATGAAGAACTTCAAAACAATACAAGAGATACATATTGTAGCAGTCCATCAGACAGTCATGAAGAAGAAAACCAAGATGATGATGAAACCAGAAAAACAACAGAAGATGCTGAACTGAGCTCGAAATCCCCCTCAAGATACACTCAGAAGAACCATCCTAAAGATCAGATCATTGGAGACAAAAGAGTAGGGGTCAAGACAAGAAGGCAGCTAATTGAACAAACAGAAGAGGTATACATAGCCATGTTATCACAAATAGAGCCAAAGAAATTTGAAGAAGCCAGCAAGCACAAGTCTTGGGTGAATGCTATGAATGAAGAATTGGACCAAATTGAGAAAAACAATACCTGGGTACTAGTTCCTATACCCACTGGGAAAAATGTCATAGGCTCAAAATGGGTATTCAAAAATAAAATGAATTAGGAAGGACAGGTAATTAGGAATAAGGCCAGACTTGTCTGAAAAGGATATTCACAAATCGAAGGACTTTATTACGATGAAACATTTTCCCCTGTAGCCAGAATGGAAGCCATCAGAATGTTTCTGGCCTTTGCATGCTACCAAGACTTCAAGGTATATCAAATGGATGTAAAATCTGCTTTTCTGAATGGAGATCTAGAAGAAGAAGTCTACATGGAACAACCAAAAGGTTTCTCTTTAACAGACAAAGAAGACTATGTGTGCAGACTGAAGAAGGCTCTATATGGACTGAAACAGGCTCCTCGTGCTTGGTACTCAAGACTAGATAAATATTTGCAAAAGCAAGGCTTTAAGAGAGGTGGAGTAGACAACAATCTATACATAAAAGCCCATGAAAATGAACTCCTGATTGTTGTAGTATATGTTGATGACATTATGTTTGGAAGCAACAGAGATGAACTAGCAAAAGGGTTTGTTGAGGAGATGAAATCAGAGTTTGAGATGTCCATGATTGGAGAACTCAGTTTCTACTTAGGACTTCAAATTCAGCAAAAGAACACAGGCACATTCATCTCACAGGAAAAATACTTAAAATAAATGTTGAAAATTTTCAAAATGGAGGACTGCAAACCTATGTCAACTCCCATGGTCACAGGATGCAAGCTGTGTGCTGATGATGGATCTGCTGATATAGATCAAAAACTCTACAGATCCATGATAGGAAGTCTGATGTATCTAACAGCATCAAGACCATACATCATGCTAGCAGTAGGACTAGTGGCTAGATATCAAGCAGCACCTAAACAAAACCACCTTTTGGCAGTCAAAAGAATATTTAGGTATCTACAAGGAACAACACAATATGGACTTTGGTATCCTAAAGGCAAAAGCTTCAACTTGACAGCATACACAAATGCAGATTGGGCCAGCTGCGTGGATGAAAGGAAAAGCACAAGTGGAGGTGCATTCTATTTAGGAGAAAGTCTGGTGGCATGGTTAAGCAAGAAACAAACATCTATCTCTCTGTCTACAGCAGAAGCAGAATATATAGCAGCAGCAGCATGTTGTACACAAGTCATGTGGATGAAGCAAACTCTCCAAGACATGAAGGTAAGCATTGATGAACCTATCTTAATCAAATGTGATAATACAAGTGCTATAAGTATATCTAAAAATCATGTACTTCACTAAAAAACTAAACATATCCCAATCAAGTATCATTTTCTCCGAGAACAAGTGGCTCAGAAGATAGTAAAACTAGAGTATGTACCAACAAAAGAACAGACAGTAGATATATTTACCAAACCTCTTGCTAGAGAACCATTTGAATATTTGAGAGATAGACTAGGGGTAGTATCTGTAGATGCTACTCTCTGATATAAAGAGAAAGCACAGTTTCAGGGGGAGAACAGAAATGAAAATATCATTCCAGGGGGAGATCAGCCAACAAGGGAAGCATGAAACAGGTCCTCAGGATCAAAGGACTATGGAAAGAATACATCCAGCATAAAAGAGTCAATGAAAAGGCTAAAGGTTCAGTATTTTAGATTTAATCCAAAGTTTGGAGCAGCAGGGTACAAAGTCAGAAGATCTCAGAGAGAGAATGTATGTTAAAGGAGGGGGAAGGATAGATTCTACACTAAGAAATGTGCAACCCCTTGCCATTGATGTCAAAGGGGGAGGAAAACAGAGAAAGTATATCTCCATCAATGCCAAAGGGGGAGACTGTTGGAAATGTTGCCATTGATGGCAAAGGAGATGGAAAAGGAGTAGCACCTGAAACAACAACAAGTCAAAGGAGAAGACATGAGCAACAAATTGAATTAGAGAAGAGGGGCACAGGTTTTTGGTGAATGGTGTAGTAACATTTACAGGAGAATAGAGGGCTCTCAGTATGAGAAGAACAGAGTGAGAGTTTATTTGCACTATAGCAGCAGAAGGACTAATATTAGTTCAATCCAATTCAAATACACGACCTCAGTTAAAGATTGGAACGAGGATACATTTGGATGCAGAGTCTGTGCAATGCGAGGCGGAAAGGAGCATGAACCCGTGGACAATCAGAATGGTTACAAGTCGTAGAGGTATTAGACATCAAAGCAATGCAGAAAGTGGAGAGGATCTTATTGAGCAGATCGGTTCTATGAATGGGTAGCAGAGGTAGCATTGAATAAAATGGAAGCATAAATATAACACATGCATGAAGAACAGTAGTGAAAGAGGCGGAATTGTAAATGACGGTAAGGAATGGAACCTAGAGAGGAACCGTGAATATGCAGTGAAAACCTGATGGAGTTGGGCGTTAAACATATGGAAGCGTTGTGTTAAAATGTAAATGAAACATAGCGATGATGGAACAAAGGGATGGAACCTTGAGAAAGAAGAGCGGAACTCATAAATAATAAATGCAGACGGAACCCTGAGGGAGAAAGCAGCGGAACCGTGACTGGAGTGAACAGCAAAGGCAGGTTTCCGATTTTGATCGCACCGCCTTCGTCGGGCAAGCAGTATTTAAGAATTTGGAGCGATTCCATTGACTTCCTGACACGTGGCCTCAAGAGATTTTGGAAAACCACTCTCATCGCACATGATCGTTCGTGCATCTAAGCCAAGCGATATCCGTCGGATCGTATGGAGCAAGGCGACGTGCTCTCCGCCGTCGGATGTGGAGGGTTGTTTAAGCGCTAGGGTCCAGTCCATCGTGCAACTATTGAATATTAACCCTCGTGCAAGTTAACCGCGTGATTTCCGTAGGATCAGAGGTTGAAAGAGAGATGAATTATCCACCATTGGATCATGAACGAAGTTGCAAGGTGACAAACAAGGTATGGGCCAGCATTTGATTGTTGTATAAATGTGTGGGCCAGCGTGGGTCAAGTGGTTATGCCGAAAGGAGAATAGGCGTTAACATTACAGTCTTTTGACTTTCGAATGTATTCAGTTAAAATTGAATAGAGGGTTCAATAATACAGTGCGAAATGCTATGGGGCCCGAAGACATTATATAAGCGTTCTCTGGAGATTTAAATACGAAACCAAAGGGTTCATTATAATGTTGGAAGCGTCGTATATGTTAACATATGTGAATAGCGAGAATTTATTGTTGGATTGTTATATGTAATATAGACCAACAAATAATATGAAGAGTTATATAGTGAACACTGTATATGTGCTGAATGGTTTTTAAAGTCACTAAAAAATTTGGATGAGTGCTTTAAAGGTGCAATATAACAGAAGAGTGAGGATAGCCCGAACATCAAGGAGCTTCCGCACTGAAAATATTCTGCCCAGATATAAAATTAATTGGGTCACAACAATGATTGTAACCTCTGATGGAGCATATTCAACATTGATTCAAATTGCCAGTCCAGAAATTAAAAAGTATTGAAATTGCACAACAGTTATATTAAAAGAAAGTTATATGTACAGAAGTTATACAACTGCAATGAAGAAGAGAGCCTGCAAGAATGAAAGAGAGAGAGACAGCGGAAAAAAATTGTACAGGGAAAAGGATGAATTGAAATTGTAATGTGAATTTCAACCATTAAGTTTAAGCTCATATATGAACAGATGAATAGACACAGAGATGAACCAAATTATACAGAACAGTCACTCAACAGCAGCAGAAAAGACTAAATCCAGTAAAGCCAAAATCCAGAAAAGGAGCTGAGTAAAATTGAAGTGTGTAACTTAAAATGTGAATGTAAATGTTGTAATTAATTTTTATTGTTTGTGGTGCATTGGAAAGTCTCCGGTAGGAAAACAAAACTCCCACTGTAATATTAAAATTAATGCATATTGTTATATTTTTTGAGTGAGCTGGAAAATAAATGAGAAGGAAGAAGACTAAAGGGTATGGCTATTCATTCCAAATTCTTTTTGGAATACAAATAGTCATGTGATGAACTCTATATATAATATCAACCTGATATGCAAGGTGAGGTTAGAGAGAGTAAGGATAGAGAATGCAGAGTATAGAAGATTGAGGCAGAGAAGATAAGGAAGAGAGGAGCAGAAAGAGATGCTACAGAACAAAGCTGATATCTGAGATAAATCAGCAAACATTTATTTAGATAAATTGAGGAAGTTGGAGCTTCCCTATGAAGTTGAAGCTTGATAACTGTCAGTTGTAGCTGACTGAGGTTGGAGCCTCCTGTAGGTTGGTGCCTGCAGAAAAACAGTGGTGAGAGGGAGTTGGAGCTTGCCTTTGCATCACAACAATAATAAGATGTGGTTTTCTCCCTTTATGGGTTTCCACTTACATCTGCTGTCTCTATGTGTGTTGCTTACATGTTTATATGATCCACTCAATCTGTTTATTTGTTTGTTGCTCTCACAATAAGGTTGATGTCACATTAATTTAATACTTGTTGCTACATTGTAAGACTATTCACATATTAAGATGTAAATAAGTTTGATGAAAATTTAAAAAGTCGAAGCTTGTGTTAAAAACCGATTCACCCCCCTCTCAGTTTAACCAAAGATTCAACAACTTATAAGTTATATATTTTAATATAATATGTATATTATGATTTTCATTTATCTAAAAAACTATTCATAATTTTATTATTAAAACAAATTTACAGCGTAAGAAATTGAATTTTATTATTTTTATTGTTTTTAACTTTTTGACATATTAATATAAATTCAACATATTAAGCTGAAAATGTTCCTTACATCAAATGAAAAATTAAAAAAAACCCGGCACTTCATATGCTTAAATAATATTAGAAAATGTAACATAATTTGATTTCAATTTCAATTTCACTAATTAAAAAATAAAATCACTAATTATTTACCTTATAAGAATGTTGAACATCAATCTTCTTTTCTATTTAGAGAAAATAACAAATATAATAAGATATATTGGAGAATTTGCTTCTAGATTTTTATACATAACCGTCATTCTTTGAAAAGTCCAAACCAGGAGTTTGAGTCTCTTTCTTATATATATTCAAAAAGGAAACCAATCATATAAATATATACTATATATAATTTAAAAAACAAATCCATAGAGAAATAACTAAATTGATTGAGTCAAATAATTTCCTCTAACCAGTAAAAATATATCTAAAAATTAAGCACTTCATTTGATATAATTGATGTTGTCTTTATAAAAACTCATACTTTAATTATTAAATATTTTTAACCATATAATATATTGTAATTTAAATTGCAAAGTGGTATATGGGGTTGGGAGTTTTCAAGTTACGAAAGAAACAAGTTGGTATCTTACTTGGGGTTTGGAATAGGTCTCTAATAACTTTGTACATGATTATTCTCTGTGGTAGGGGCTTTCCATAGGCTTTCCATAACTAAGGATGAAGGTATAAAATCTTTAGAAGTTTTAGTTGTTATGGGTGTGGTTAACTTTTTTTCTCTAGTGTTTATTTGGTTTGCTTTGTTTTTCACTATTCGACATGGTGGAACTGGAGAATCCAATAGTAAATGAATTTAGAAATGCATTGTGCTCTTGGTGTGGTTATCTTTTCCTCTCTAGAGTTCATTTGATTTGATTTTGTTTTTTACTTAATGGTGTGGTAGAAAAGGAGAATCCAATAATAAAAGAACTTAGAATGGATCACGTCGACATGAGGGCATTCATAAGTCAACTAGAAATGTGTTAGCTATAATCTCCAACGAATTAACTATTTTAAAGCAAGAAAATTCCTATCATAATGCCACAACCATCCATCATATTCTCCAACAGAAATAAAGAACTGAAAACATTGAAGAAAAATGTAGTTGTGTTAGATCTCTTTTTGTTACTTGTCAGGCCAGCAGCTAACTCCAACAAAATTGAATTGAATTGCATTAAGGGTGCACACAAAATATACATGGACGATGAGAATCTTGGGATTCATCTCCCAGTGTCTCTTCATCTTCCGCCTCTCCTTATTTTCTACTTACACTATTTTACAATTTCACCCAATCCCTGGAATTAGGTGTCAACATTCCCCCCCTTAATCTGAAGGGATGTTGGTGAGTCCAAGCATCGTTCTGAATCTTTCGAACTTTTCTCTTCCAAGCTCTTTGGTGAAGATGTATGCAATCTGCTCATTTGTGGAATAATGATGTAGATGGATTGTCTTGGCCTCAACATGATTTCGAATCAGATGATATTTTGTATTGATGTGCTTCATTCGATCATGGAAATTTGGGTTCTTGGCCAACTTTATTGCAGAAGTGTTGTCGATCATGAGTGGAGTTGAATGCACTTGTTTCATCTGCAAATCTTCTAGAATTTTTCCAAGCCACACAATTTCCTTTGTTGCTTCAGCAGCTACCACACATTTTTCCTTAGTTGTGGAATCTGTTGGAATTGATTGTTTGCATGATCTCCAGGAGACAACTCCTGATCCAAGACTCATAGTATAACTTGAAGTAGATACCCTAGTTTCTTTGTCTCCATCAAATTCTGAATCAGAGTATCCAATCAAGCTGAATTCGCCCACCTTTGTATACTTGAGTCCAAAGTCTTGAGCCCCCTTCAAATACTTTAGAACTCTTTTCGCAGCATACCAATGTCCCTCACAAGGATTTTGCATAAACTTGGAGAGGATTCCAACGAAAAATGAAATTTTTGGTCTGGTAGTAGTCAAGTAGTTGAGACTTCCTACAAGTTGTCTATACTTTATTGCATCCTCAAATTCTTTTCCTTCAATGGATGTAAGCTTCAAGTTATGTTCCATTGGAGTAATCAAAGGATTACACTCATCCATGCCAAACCTGTTCAATACATCTCCAATGTACTTCTTCTGAGAGAGGAATATAAACTTGGGATGCTGATTTACTTCAATACCAAGATAGTAGTGAACATAGCCCAAATCAGTCATTTCAAATCGTTTCCTCAATTCCTTCTTTATGGATGCAATATAACTCTCATTTTTCCCTGTCATCAAAAGATCATCTACATAAACCACAAGATATACAACTATTTTTTCAACTTTCTTGACAAACAAAGTTGCATCATCAAGATCATAATGTTTGAAGTTAAGTTTCAAAATATGATCAGTTAACTTCTCATACCAGGCTCGCGGTGCTTTCTTGAGGCCATACAAGAATTTTACAAGCTTGCATATTTTGTGTTCTTGGCCCTTCACAAAAAATCCTTTTGTTTGGGACATAAAAACATTCTCCTTTAGATCTCCATTCAATAAAATAGTTTTTCATCCATCTGATGGACTTTCCAACCATTTTGAGCTGCCAAGGAAAAGAGTGTTCGGATGATAGCCCATTTTTCTGTGGGGGGGGGGGGGAATTCTCCTCATAATCGATCCTTTCTCGGTGGGAAACTTTTGCCACAAGCTCGATTATGCTTGCTCGAGTGAGCCATCAACTTGGTACTTGTTCTTGTAGACCCACTTGCAACCACCAGTTTTGTTCCCAATGGAGGATTAACCTCGCTTCCAAGTGCCATTCTTTATCAAGGCATCATATTCCTTTTGCATTGCTTCACTCCATTCATCATGAGAAGAACTTCTTGAAGGAGGTTATTCAAAATATGTAGAAAAATTCAATTCACAATTATAAGAAACATCCATATCAACAAGTGTATCAGAAAAGTCTACATCACCTTCATTTTTCATGGTGGAACTTCTTGTTCCCGTTCTTCCAACCTCATCGGGGGATGAACATTTTCAGTGTCTTTGTCAACCATTTTGGAGGACCTTTTTGAGATGGCCCAAGCTACTTAGTTGATTGAGTTGGGGTTGAACTAAGACTTAGCCTCCCAATTCTGTCAATATCATCACTCAAATTGTCGTCTATGGCTGGATCTTCATGTGGGGGCAGAGAGTGCTTCAGAAGAATATTCCAGAGATTGATTCAGTATAGGAATCCCTCGTTCAATATGTGGAATTTGATTATCAAATTCTTGAAATGAATTTGCATGCCTGAATCTATCCAAGTGATCAACTTGTCGCTCAAAAACATTGTCAGTCTTGGGAGATTCGAGAATAATGATATCTCTAGATACTACAAACTTCTTATTAACTTCATCATAGAGATGGCATGCTTTTGAGGTATTTGAATACCCCAAGAATACACACTTACGACTCCTTGCACCAAGTTTTTTTTCTTTGTTCCTTAGGTATCAAGGCATAATAGGTGGAACTAAAAACCTTGAGATTCTTTACCGAAGGAATGTGGCCATGCCACAATTCATAAGGAGTCTGGTTTCTAATTGCATTAGAAGGAAACCTATTATTTATATACACAACACATAGAATTGCATCAGCCCAAAACATCAATTTTACATTCTTGAAAAATATCATGGAGCGTACCATATTTAAAATTGTCTTGTTCATTCTTTAAGCTACACCATTCTTGTTGGGGATTGTATGGTATGGTTGTTTGATGTTTGATCCCATGTTGGTGAAGATAGTTTTGAAATTCATTTGAAGTGTATTATTTTCCATTATCAGTGCGAATAGAGCCAATATGAGTTTATATATCATTTCCAATCCATGCATGAAAGTTCTTGAATGTTTGAAGATCATCAGATTTGTTCTTCAATAAGTAAACCCAACACATTCTGGTGTCATCATTAAATGTCATCATATATTTATTGCCATTTTTAGAAGGAACATGCATGGGGCCACATAAATCTGAGTGAATAAGTTCAATTTTTCTATGTGCTCTGGAATGTGAACCATGAAAAGATTGTTTTCTATGCTTTCCAAGAATACAAGCATTAAATTGCTTAAGTTTCCTAGGAATTGTAGGTAAACCAGTAACACCATTTTTCTTCAACAGTCGAAGGATTTCATATTTCAAGTGTCTGAATATAGCATGCCATAAAATACTTGATGGGAGTGTACCTTCATCATAGTGAGAAATGTATGCAAATTTTTGTGCACGAGCAACAATACCTTGCAACTTTAGAAGTCTTTCTTCTTCTATCCCCGTAATGACAAGTGAGTGATCTGATGGTTTTATGACCTCAACCTTGCCATAAAACATATGAATGGAGATTCCTTGGTGGCAGATGTGGACCAAATACAACAAGTTTCTCCTCAACTCTGGGAGGTATAGAACCTCATGTAAAATAAAGTCTAGAAGACAAGGCAGTTTAAGCCTGATTGTGCCAAGCCATGATGGATTGAGTTTTTATTTGTCTGCAATGTATACTAATCCATCACCCTTGTCGGTAAATTATTCAAATTTTTTTTTTCTAAAAGTCATGTGGCATGTTTCTCCTGAATCAAAAACCCAATCATTTTCCCAAGAAGAAAGTGAAGAATGAAACAAGTCTTCAGTTACTCCGATATTACAATTTGCCACAACATAATGAGAAGATTCAAGTGCTTTACCTTTGTCTTTGTCATGAGTTTTAACTTTGGATTCATTTATTTCTTGCTTAATTCTGTCCCAAGGCAGCTTACATGTGGATGCATCATGTTCATCTCTATTGCACCGCGTGCAATGAAGATCAAACTTTTCTCCTTGAAATTATCTGCTCCCCTACCTATGAAATTTATTCTTCCTCTTCCTCTTTGGCCACCTCTTCCTCTAGAAGAATATTGAGCATGATTCTTCTATCTATGTGAAAGGAACACAACTTCTTCAAAAGACTTAGGAGTTGTCTTCTTCCCAAAAGCCTTTTCTCTTTATGCGAACTTCTTCTCAAGGGAGTCAAAGGTAATCTCCTTGATGTTTCCACTTGCTTGGAATGACTCAAGATAATGTGAGTAAGTGGGATATAATGCCTTGACATAATCTATGAGAGGTATGCCTATTTCAACACTAGTGTTTTTAATGTCATGCATGATATATCTTACTTCTGATGCTAAAGAAAGAGGGTCATCATTTTTCAATTCAAGACTGAATAGTTTAATCATCAATTGAACAACTTCAAGTTCCGAGTGTGAGTCATATAGTTATTTAAACTCCTTCAAGGCTTCATAAGCATTTGAGAATGGTGTAATATGGAGACTCACCTCTTCATTTACATATGTTGCAATCAAGGCATAGGCCTTGATGTTCTTGTTGTCCCAAATGGCGATCTCCTTGTCTGATGTAGGCTTTGTAGGTGCATTTTATTCGCCTCCTTCACAAATTCCTTTCCACAACTCATTAAAAATGAGAGTGTGCTTGATTTTCCCAGACCACTCAAGATAGTTATCCTTTCCAGTGAGAACCAATCCCACAATAGATATGAGTGAATGCATTCTGAATATGTATTGTAAAAAAAAATTACACTATGCTGTAAAAAATTACAATTATGGTGCTAAATTTTTTTTTGCAGAGGTATATGTGGGGAAGGTCATATATGGGGGAGGTAAAATCTGGGGAGGTATATGTGGGTGAGAGTGTTTATGGGGGAGTTTTTTTCTAGTGAGGGCGAATATGGAGTGGAAAGCAATGTGTATGTAAATTCTCTGCAGATGAGGACTGCTCGACGTATGGAGGAGTGTTATTCATATGAGGAGTGCTTTGTGTATGGAGAAGTTCATGTGGATTGCTACGAATGGAGTGGAGGGGCCATGAAACATAGGAGTGGTATAGTGGAGCATGGAGGGAGTAGTGTACAAGCGGCTGCATACATGAGCAACGTATGGGAGCAAAGGATGGAGCAGTGGGCTACATATGGAGGATGGTGGTGGGAGACTGATCATAGATAACCAATGCTTATGTCGATGCATGGGAGGTGAGGATGACGAGAGAAATGTATGGAGCCGAATGCGTATGTAGAGGAGAGTGTAATTCCAAATATGTATGAGGAGGATGCTTTGAAGCAATGTGGGCGCAACTGTGTATTACAGTAGGAAGAAATGCCAATATGGTAGAGTGGGAGGAACAATGTATGAGGACCGGAATCCACTGAAAGGGAGGTGTGGTCAAGACAAAATCTCGAGGGCCACAAATTTGGACAATAAGTTTCGGGGAATATCACCCTAGAGGTTCGTTGGGTTACAACCTCCACAGAGCAGGGGCATGCTATCTAAGAAGGACTCACACAACCATGCACGTTCAGAAAAACTAAATAGAGTAGGATGAGAAAGTTACCCGTAGGTCCTACGGTTGAAGTAGATCCCGCAGGGTTCAAACCCCCAGCAACCGTCCTTCCTTCTTAACCTGAAAGACAAGAAGAAACAAGCACGAAGAACTGGTTGTACATCATATATCTACTCTAAATGTTAGTGAGATTCATATAAAACATTAAATAAATCATAATGAATGCTTGTATAACAAATATTCTCATACATATAAGCATACACTAACACGTTTATTTTGGGAACAACATGGTACTTCTGTATTATAAATAGCATGTACAAAAGTAACGAGTGGAGAGATCACCTGATCCTTCCACGGCCTTCGAGCAGACCGTCGTCTGGATCCGTCCAGCCTTTGCCTCGCTAAGACTCCTTCCAAACTGGTGCATACGAGATGACATATAGGGAGATGAGCATCTCAAGGAAACAAGGGTTTCCTATAATGAACTGGGAAAGTGCAGGAGGCACGGGGAATCAGACTTGGATAGGGAATACCAACAGAGTATAATATCAATAATTCTCTCTCTCCCTTAAGCCATACACATGAGGGGTTTTTATACTCCCTCCAAGTAGTTTCAACAGTTGGAAACAGTTGGCCACGTGCTGGGGTGGTTGAACTACCTGAGTAACCATCAACCCAGCCCGAAAATAGGGAATTTTTATATATTTTTTCATAATTTTAATGGCATACGTGGAAAAGTGCAGCTGGACTCGCGTATACACGCGGAAAAGTACGGGCATAGTCGTGTATGGGGATTTTTACACTGTTTTTAAGTGAATTTGTCCAAGTCTGTAGGAATGGGTGCCCAAAACCATCAAAGCAATCATGAATCATATGAAGGTGAGAAATGATGCTATAAAAGATGCCCCCTAATATATGAGGTCAGAAGGGGTACATGATGGCCGAAATGTATTATGCACATAGAAAGAACTTCGCAAGGACAAGAGAGGACTTCACCAGATTTCAGCCTGCCAAAAACCAATGAAAGAAACTAGAGAGTCAACTCATGCTGAGGCGGGCATACCCATGCTCAGTCAAAAATACATCATATGGAAAGTACTGAAATAGATCCAATATGTATACAAGTATAACTGAACTGAAAGTACATAGTGAATCATCTGAGCAGTGCCCGGAAATACAAGTCTGTATCAATGTCCAAGTATCACATATAGAAAGCTGATCAAAGATAGTGCAACTGGATGTCTGATCAAGTAACTGAATCTCCAAGTACCGGATCATAAGAGGCGGATCAAACGGTACTATCACGCAACTCGGGGATCAACATATAAGATGCTGCTGTGCTGAACTGCAACATATAAGGGTGGACGGCAACACTGGCAGAAACTGAGAGAACTGTCAACAGTGAACCGAGAAATGCTGATGCAACTCGAGGTCTTCACCGATCACAACGGCACAATTCTACACACTGGGAATAAATGAGCTGAAGTCGACCATGTGAGAAATCGTTGGATTACCGGGCAATGATGTTTCCTGTTAACCAACGCGAGACAACCCACCGATAATGATAATGAGTGTCAAGGTGCCCCAGTACAATCTGACAAGTGTGAATGAATGAGTTGAAGTCGAACACTTGAAAGAATCTACTAATCAGGAGGCAATAATGAATCATGTGAAGGTGAGAAATGATGCTATAGCAACAACTCATATGAGGAGTCCTCCAAAAAATGTTCGAGGGAGAGCATAGAGGAATACAAATGAATTAGGAGAGAAGAGAGGGAATAGAGTGAATGAGGGAGAGCGGTGATAGGATTTGAAAGAATGCTAGTACTATGAAAAATAAATTTTTGGAGAATGGAGGAGGGACATAACAGGGTAGGGCCAAAAATGGAGCTAGCTTTGATACATGTCAAGCTTCTAATGTAACTCCAACAAAATTGAATTGAATTGCATTAAGGGTGCACACACATATATACATGGAGGGTGAGACTATTGGGATTCATCTCCCAGTGTCTCTTCATCTTATGACTCTCCTTATCTTTTATTTACACTATTTTACAATTACACCCAATCCCTAGGATTAGGTGTCAACATTACTCATGGCATGGACACTCTCTCCTTGACATTCAATAATCTCTCTCTCCAATAGAGACTATCAATAGAGGATTTTGTCCTAAAAAATATAGATCCTATGGACAATGAAGAACCAAGCTCAGATTTTGTCCTAAACAATATAGATCGTATGGACATTGAAGAATCAAGCTCCCCCACATATTGATGACCAAGAATCTCAAGGAAGTTCTGATAAGTAGTTCATAAATTTTGCTCAAAATTCAAAGTTATAGGATTGGGTTGAAACCATGATGGTTGTGTAGATCTCGTCTTCCTGATTCCGGCACCATGAACAGTTCGAAAAATCGATGTCGTATGAGGAAGATATCACGTTCTGATCGAAATTCCAAACATGTAAAATTGCGACAGTTTGACGAGGTTTGGATCGGATGCACAGTCAGCAAATTGGAATGTACACTCAGCAAAAGAGAATAATTCTCAGAATATTCCTTTCTTCGAGCCAATTGATGGTTGACAAGTGTCACAATTTTATTCGTTGTAAGGGTTTGGGAGAGCCAATTAGAGGGTGCCACATGGCTAGCCCTGAGGCTACCAAGTGTCCCTGAAATGGCATGTTAAAATTTTGTGAGGGTACACAGGAATCGACCCCCAAAACTCCTACTGGGCACGCACACAATTTACCATCCAATCTACATGAGTTACTTAACCTCATAAGGAGTTGGATTGTCTTTAACATTTGTTGAAAACACATTTGGGGGTTGGGAACCACCGTCGGTCCCAACCCGCCAGCGGTCCCATTATATTAAGTCACATGGTAGTTGTTATTGTTAACAACCATGTAGTAAATGTAATCACCAATGTTCCTGTCATATGTATCACATGAAAACGTTTAACGCCAACCCTTCACACGGTCAGTGCTAACACAACCATAAACCTGTGGTTCAAACCTTAAACTGGAGTTGCGGCATGAGTTCTGGTAACTGTTTGTAACTAACGGTTTTGGGGGTGCGCATGTGGCCATCATCCAAACCATGAAATTTATGACGCATCCGCTCTCAACGCACGTTAGGGAGAGTTCGCTCAAGTTGGTGGGTATACCAATTTTAACTCTAGTTAGGTGGAGTTATCCACTTTTAGTGGAGCTTTCCTAGGTGAAATTGGGCAAAAGAGTAAGAGACTCAATTTTCGACCATTTTGAGAGAATGAAGAGTCATTTTTGACTAATTGGAGCATTATAGAGCCATTGGTGCAGATAAAACAACCATTAGAGCATTGTAACTACATGTAATAGCAAAATTTTGAGCATAATGAAAGATGGACAAGCCATTGGGAGTTTGACCAACAGATGTAGCCCAGGAGGGGTGAACTGCTTCATCGTGCCTGCTGTGTAAATTTCATGTGGTGACTTATTTCTCTATTTTACACTGTTGTTAAATGTTATTTAAGCTTATTTTATGCTTCTAATTCAATAAAAATCATCTATAGTTCATGGTTAAACTCCTCAATCCTTATGCAAACTAATGAACTAATTATGCACATGTTTTTAAGATTGAAAAACCCTTAGCACAACAAAAATAATACAATCATTTCAGATCAGATTGTTATCAGAGCAAGATTTTATTCTCTGGTGTTGTTTAGTGTAAATAATTGTTTAACTGTTTGCAAGTTTTAGATGCTTATGAGGCTCAAGCTCAAAAGAGGAGAAGGCAAATTGGTGGAAGAAAAAGGGTCTCAAAAGGAGCCAAAGCAAAGGAGAGCAAGATTGCCACAATCTCCACCACCTAGTTCACCTCCTAAAGAAGTAGAAGCTACATTAAGCATGCCTAATGAGGAAGGAGAAATCCATGAAGAATTTGATCCCAAGGAGGAATAAAGAGTGTCCAGGAAAGCATTTCTTGACATGACTGAGATGGTTAGAATCCTTTATCAAGAAAGGAATGAGAGACTGGAAGGAGAAGGATCTAAACTTCACAAGGAAGGACACGGATCTTTAGGAGGTCAAAATGATGAAGACAAGTCAAAGAAGGGAAATGGAGGAAATGGAGGAAATGGAGAGCCATCATCTTCACCCTCATCATCATCCTCATCATCCTCTACTTCTTCTTCAGTACATAAGCCACACAAATCCAAGAGCACTAAAAAATATCCTTTATTAAAACTTGATATTAAGTTCGAATTGCCAATGTTTAATGGTGAAGTCAATGCAGAAAATATAGATAACTGGATTATACAATTGGAGGTTTATTTGAGAATACAGAACCTTCAAGATGATGATACAAAAATTCAATTAGCTTCTTTGAGAATGGAAGATGCAGCACTTGTTTGGTGGGAAGCCAAGACAAAGGAGGAAATTAAGAAACATGGTAAGATTATTCTATCATGGTCAGATTTCATTACTGCTATTAAACAACAGTTTTATCCATTAACTCATATGTATAAATCCATCATGAACTGGTAGAACTTTAGGCAATTAAAGGGACAAAATGTGCAAGAATACACCCAGGAATTTAGGAGAAGAGCTCTCTTATTGGGGGTGGATTTTCATAGCCAAGAAACTTTGCTAAAGTACATAGGCGGCTTACATAGCTACCTAAAACATACTATTATCATGTTTAACCCCACTAGTCTAGATGAAGTTTGTGTTTAGGCCACACATCTAGAAGCTAGAGGGAAGAACATTTCTGAAGAGGGTAGAAAGAAACCTTTTAAGGGTAAAGCCAAGGAAAATACCTCAAAAGGTAAAAGAAAAAATAATGCATCTATTAATAAAGAGGGAGAAAAAGTGACTTGTAAACATTGTTCAAAATAAGGCCATGATGAAACTTATTGTTGGAAATTACATCGAGATTTGAGGCCAAAGAAACCCAATAACAAACGGAAACATAAAACTGCTACTACAACTCAACATGATTTAGGATCTGATTCAGGTGACGAAACTAAAATTACATCCATGGGATTGAAGAATGTGAAGGGACAATAAATTGAAACTAAACCCAGTACCAGTACATAAAAATGTCACATAAAAACTCCAAATGAAGAAGAAAGAATATAATTGTTTCATGTGAGGGTCATATCCAAGCATACCAACATTGACACACTGTTTTACATTGGGACACAAGAAAAATTAATCTATGAAGATTTGGTCAAGAAACTTAACCTTGAGACCATACCACATCCAAAACCATATCCATTGGGTTGGATTTTTAAGGATGCAAATCTACAGGTTTCAAAGAAATGTATATTGAGGTTTGCAATCAATGCAAGCTTTGTTGACACAGTTTAATTAGATGTGGTTCTACTTGACATCGCTGGTATTGTATTAGGGAGTCCTTAGTTGTATGACATGAAAGAGATCTTCCATCGCCATGAGAAAAAGTATCATTTATTCATAGATGGCAAGGATTTCATTTTAGAACACATCGCAAGAAGACAAAATTTTCTTTGGTAAATGTTGGAAAGGTAAAGAGGTTGGTAAATTCAAGTAAGAATTTTTTTCTTCTTATGATTAAGCCTAAATTTGATTTTAATCTTGAATATTTTGAGGGATGTGATCCTAAGTTTAAATCAGAATTATATGATGTGGTTAATCTGGACATCATGAGATGTTTCAGGAGCCAAGTTAACGAACATCATGAGATGTTTCAGGAGCCAATAGGATTGCCTCCAAAAAGGGAAATTCAACATGAGATTCAGTTGCAACAAGATTGTCCTCTTCCAAACATCGGTATGTATCACATGTCGATAATAGAGAATGCTGAAATAAAGAGGCAAATAAAAGAGATGTTGGATAAAGGAATCATAAGGCCAAGCACCTCGCCATGTGGTTCACCCATAGTATTGATACCAAAGAAATATGGGACTTGGCGCATGTGTGTAGATTTTCGAGCTTTGAACAAGATTACTGTAAAAAATTGTTATCCACTCCCAAGAATAGATGATTTGATTGATCAACTGAAAGAAGCAAAGTTTTTCACTAAGTTATATTTACGAAGTGGATATCATCAAGTAAGAATTGTAGAAAGTGATGTTGGAAAACTACATTCAAAACCAAACAAGGTCTTTGAGTGGCTAGTTATGCCTTTTGGTTTATGTAATGCACCGAAAACTTTCATGGGGGTTATGGATAATGTTTTGCGACCATTCCTTGATGAATTTTTTTATTTTGTACTTAGATGAAATTTTGATTTTCAGAAAAATAAGAGAAGATCATGTCTTGCATGTGAATAGAGTGCTTGATATTTTGAAGAAAGAGAAATTGTTTCTTAAGATATCAAAATGTGAGTTTGGAAAGACTTCTTTGGCCTATTTGGGACATATTGTAGGAGGATGATAATTGAGGATTAATCCTTCTAAAGTGGAGGCCATTGTGAATTGGCTCACACCCAAAACAGTTATCGAGGTAAGAAGTTTTTTAGGTGCAACTCAATATTGGAGGAAGTTTATTGCTAAATTTTCTTCCACCGCAGCTCCTATGCATGCAGTGAAAAGTGTGAAGAAAGGCTTCCAATGGGGAGGAAAACCAAAAAATATTTCAAAGCTTTAAAAGACAAGATCAATTCAAATCCAGTCCTTGCATTACCAAATTTGAGACAGCCATTCGAGATACAAACCGATGCTAGTGATTATGCCATGGGTGCAGTCCTTTTGCAACATGGTAAGCCTATCGCCTTTCATTCAAAAATTTTTAATGGTGCTGTGACTAATTATCCTACATATGAAAAAGAACTATATGCATTGGTACAAAGTGTCAAGAAGTGGAAACACTACTTGATGGGTAAGGAGACTATTGTACACACCGATCACCAACCATTACAGTACCTGCAGTCGCAAACAAAATTATAGCAATCAAGAAATTTCAGGTGGATGGGATTTCTTCAACAATTTCACTTGGTTATAAGGTACAAGAAAGGTATATTCAATAAAGTTGTAGATATTCTTTCAAGACCAATCATTAGTGCTTCTACTTTATTAAAAAATGATTCTGTTGTACATGAGAGTTACATAAAACAATATGCACATGACATTGATTTCCAAGATGTGTCTGGTAGTTTGAGTGAAGGGAATCAAGTTGAAGAAAAATATTATCACATGCATAAAAATTTGATGTTTAATTTGGGCAAGCTATGTATTCCACAAGGAGAGAGGCTAAGTGTCATGAGAGAAGCTCATTCTTCTCTTGGTGCTGGACACTTTGGGGTAAGAAAAACAATGGCGCATCTATAAAGGTATTGTTATTGACCTCACATGATAGATAGTGTGTCACGTTTTATAAGAGGTTGTTCTATGTGTGAAACAAGTAATCCTAGTAATAGGAAGCTTAGATTGTACACGCCACTACCGGTACCATCAAGGCCATGGGAGAGTGTCTCCATGGAATTTTTTGGAGGTCTACCTATGTCAAGAAAGAAACATGATTATCTTTATGTAGTTGTGGATAGATTCAGTAAAATGTGTATACTTATGCCATGTAAGAAAACAATTACTGTTGAACAAACTGTTGAAATTTATTTTCAAAATGTTTGGGTTCATTTTGGATTTCCCACTTCTATTGTTAGTGACAGGGATTCCAGGTTCATTGGGAAATTTTGGTCAAATCTATGGAGAATGATGGACACAAAGTTGAAAAAGAGTACCACTTTTCATCCACAAACAGATAGAAAAACGAAGGCGATGAACATAACAGTTGTGAATCTATTTAGAGGATATTGCAGCAAACAGCCTAAGTTGTGGGATGAACAACTGCATTACATTCAACACACTTACAACCGGGCAAAGAACTCTTCAACAAAAACCTCACCTTTTGAAGTATGCTTCGGGTATTTTCCAAAATCACCATTAGAATTCATCTTTGGGAAGGATGTTTCAATTGATGGCCATAGTGATATTGATAAGGCTCGAAAGTTCATTGAGAAAATTTATATTTTACATCAACAAGTTCAAGAATAGCTTGAGAAAAGTCAAATAAAATACAAAGAGAGGCATGAAAAACACCGGGTTGATCACAAGTTTCAAGAGGGAAATGAGGTATGGTTGCACATTAGAAAAGAAAGGATGCAAGGGGAAGGTAAAAAGCTCAAACCCATTCGCTATGGTCCTTTCAAGATCATAAAGGAAGTTGGTAATAATGCATTCCAACTTGAATTGCCTTCTTACATGAAAATGTATTCAGTTGTTAATGTTGAAAAATTACGCTTGTATGAGCCACCATTGATCGATGATCAAGGAAGTGATGTTCAGCTACCTTCTATTGAATATTTCTCACCGGAATTTCTGGATGAGCTCAAAGAAGATACAATTCTTGACAGGAGGACAAGAGCATCAAAGAGGGGAAGTGTTGACTACCTTCGAGTTGGGCTCAAAGGCACTAAACCAAGCAAGGTAAAATGGATGGAGATTGGAAAGGTGAGAGAGCTGTACCCTCATCTACTGAACATGTAATCAAGTCTTTTGGGGTCCAAAAGCTTCCCAATGTGGAGGAATGATTAGGAGTTCATAAATTTTGCTCAAAATTAAAATTTATAGGATTGGGTTGAAACTAGGATGGTTGCATATATCTCGTCTTCCTCATTTCGACGTCCCAAACGATTCGAAAAACTGATGTCGTATGAGGAAGATATTGCGTTCTAATTGAAATGCCAAACAGGTAAAATTACGACAGTTTGACCTGGTTTGACTGGGATGCACAATCAATAAAAGAGAATATTCCTTTCTTCGGGCCAATCGAAGAAAGGAATTAGAATTCACAATTTTATTTGTTGTAAGGGTTTGGGAGAGCCAATTAGAAGGTGCCACATGGCTAGCCTTGAGGCTGCCACGTGTCCCTGAAATGGCATGTTACAATTTTTTGAGAGTCCATAGGAATCGACCCCCAGACCTCCCGACGGGCACACACACACTTTTCCATCCATGCTACACGAGTTACTTAACCTCATAAGGAGTCAGCTTGTATTTAACATTTGTTGAAAACACATTTGGGGGTTGGGAACCGCCGATGGTCCCAACCCGCTAGTGGTCCCGTTATATTAAGTCACATTGCAGCCGTTATCATTAACAACCGCACAGTAAATGTAACCGCCATCATTCCTGTCATATGTATCACATGCAAATGTTTAATGCCAACCCTCCACGTGGTCAGCGCTAACACAACCATAAACCTGCGGTTTAAACCTTAAACTGGAGTTGCGGCATGAGTTCCGCTAACTGTTTGTAACTAACGGTTTTGGGGGTGCGCATGTGGCCACTGCCCAAACCGTGAAATTTATGACGCAGTCAGTTTCGGTGGTAAGTTAGAGGGTGCCCCTAAATTTTTGGGTATGCCAATTTTAACTCCAGTTAAATGGAGTTCTCCACTTTTAGTGGAGCTTTCCTAGGTGAAACTGGGAAAAAGAGTAGGAGACTCAATTTTCGACCATTCTGAGTGAATGAAGAATCATTTTTTACTAATTGGAGTATTATGGAGCCATTGGTGCAGAGAAAAAAACCATTAGAGCACTGTAACTACATGTAATAGCAAAATTTTGAGCATAATTAAAGATGGAAAAGCCATTGGGAGCTGGACCAGCAGATGTAGCCCAGGAGGGGTGAACTGCTTCATCATGCCTGCTGTGTAAATTTCATGTGGTGACTTATTTATCTATTTTACAATTCTGTTCAGTGTTATTTAAGCTTATTTTATGCTTCTAATTCACTAAAAATGATCTATAGTTCATGTTTAAACTCCTCAATCCTTATGCAAACTAATGAACCAATTATGCACACGTTTTTAAAACTGAAAAATCCTTCGCACAACAAAACTAATACAATCATTTCAGATCAAGTTCCCAACTATGAACTTGTTTATGTTTTTATGTGTAATATTCCTTTTCAAATTTTTGTAAAACAATTCACATGTAGGAAATATTGTAACTCTTTAGTGGAGAGGCTTCTAGAGGACTTAGTTTTTTGTTTAGTATTTTAATCATAACATTAACTTGGAAATGTTGCCTATGTATTGCCACTAGCAATGGCACAACTTCTACACATCATCCTTTAATTTTAAAGAATTTTATTAAATACAAATTGTAACTTAAACCTAAACCATTTGTATATTAAACGGCCAAGTTATATACTATTCATATGTAAACTATTATGGATATTACACTTGATAGTTCGTCATAACATATTTGATAACATAGATTGAAACCTATACTAAGAGGGTTAATTTCCTTACATTATAGATTTATTAACTATTTTTTTCTACTTATGCATGTAATACATAACTTGTGGAAGATAGAGAACAACAAAATATAATCACACTTGAACCAAAATGAACACAAGATGTGTTCTAGGAAATCCTTATGGGAGAAAACCCAACTAGAAGGTGAGGTATCTCTATGCTCTCTTCTTTGGAATGGAAATAATGCAAATAAAAAGCAAAAGGAACTCTTTGTGGAGCTACCTAAGACTTGTGGCTTGATATAATTCTACATACACTAAACTCCCTTTATTATGCTCTCACATTCCCACTCCCACTCCCACTCCCACTCCCACTCCCATGTTGTTATTCTCTATTGTGGAATAATATACAATCCAAAATGGGTGGAATCCACATTGCTCCTAGTAACCTAGTTATAACATAGTCGATAGCCAACTAGGGGTTAAGTTTGACTCCAAATCTCAATTAAAGTTGCAAAATTGACCCTTAAAGTGTCTTATTCATATTATTCACATCGTTAACCACATTTCCATGAGTAACAGAGGTTGATATGCGATCCTCTCAAATCATGGTCTTCAATCACGATAGATGAACTTTTGAGAGGTATAATTTTTGCACACAAACTCTAATTGATGTATTTATTGTACCATTTGAAAGGTCTATGAGTATAGAATAGTGTGATTGGGCCTAACACTTAAAGAGGGATTTTTTACCCCTAAAAATTGCCATTTAATGCCTTCAAATGGTCCTAGAATATTTCTGACCCCAATTCTCCAAACTAGGTGCTGTTGATAAGAATACTCATGTAAGATTATTTCTCCATTTTTTCCACTTTGAAAGCATCAATATGGCTGAAAATTTATATAGTTACACAATCCAGATCATATCTCCCCATTTTGGAAGTATTTTGGTTGCCAAAAGCTTTATTGAATGAGGTGAGACAAATTTTCCTCAATCTTCTCCATGGACTAACACTTTTATTTACCTTGAAGTTGTCCTTTCAACCCAATTTGCTAAAGGTCATGTTGCCCCTATCTTTCAGTTTTTGAACTCTTCTGCAAAATTGTATCCTCTATCAAATTTACTTGTGTATCTAGAGCTAAGTCCTCTATGGAAGGTAGGAGATGCTCCTCTTCCTGGTCCGACATTTTAAGGCTGATAGAGTTTGATATTTTCTACATTCACCACTAATTAAGTGACACATGTATGGGAGTAAAATAAGTCTATAGACATTATCTCCCACATTTTCTAGTATCTTGAAAGGACCATATCACAAATCCTTAATATTCGTACCATGATCGTATAACCTCTTCTAGTTTAATTGTAACCATACTCAGTCTTCCACTTTGAATGATTTCTCTATTATGTGCTGATCATGCCTAGCCTTGTATTTTTCATATGAATTCTTTAGTGTCTCCCATAGTTGAAAATGGATCTAATTTTATCAACAAAATTTTCTTCCCTTAAATCATCCATTGTGAGATCCTCCCTCACTCCTCCTTGCTTCACATGTTCAATATCCAAAGGTGAAGGTGGAAAATATACAAAAAAAGGTTCCAAATGGGGACTTACCAATAGAAGTATGGATTGTTTAGTTATAAGGGTGTTGTATATATACCATATTTTTAACCTCGATCTATGGATGCTTTCGATTATATCCCCTCAAAATATTCACCAAAGTCCTATTGACTATTGTTTTCCCATATGTATGTGGATGGAATGTTATAGACTTCTTCAACTTTTTTTCCATATTTTTCCACGATGTAGTCCAAAAGGAATCTAGAAATATGGTGTCCCTATATGAAATGATAATCCTTTATATCCCAGAGTGCACTCAAACCTCTTCATGTGACAAGTTTTCTACTTCTTTTGTTTGATGGTATTTTTAAGGGAATGAGAGTGCACACCTTTATGAACCTATCAACTAACACGAAGAGGTATTCATTTCCCTTCCTATTTTTTGGTAACTATCCAAAACAATCCATAGAAATTCTTCCCCAAGGATGAGTGGGTATACCTAAGGGATGATATATACCATATTTACTGTTACAACAAAGCATACATATTCTAATGATATAACTATATATTATTTAATTTTAGGCTAGAACACATACCTTTGTAAGTTGACCAATATCTTCCCTACACCAAAATTCTTTGCAAAGTTTGAGGTGTGAGCCTCTATAATTAGTTGCAGTCACTCACTTTTAGGAACACATGGCTTTTCTAGTCTATTGTGCTAGCTCTATTGTCTGCATGACTCAGAATTTTCAATTGTTGCAATTTGCATCATGGGTGAAAGGCTCCATGTGCATAAGAGTTCCCAAGACTATAATTTTTGTTGTGGGTGGCCTTGAAATCATGTCAGCCAACTTGTTTGTGCTTTCCTACATATACCTGATCACTAAATGAAACTATTATAAGAATCACATCCACTTGTTGTGTCTAGTCTCTTGTAACTTACTATAGGCCTATAGGTATTGTAGCAGCTTATGATCTCTATGGATGATAGTATTTTTACCCATCAAATAACATTTCCACTTTTGATAGCTTGCACCAAAGCATGTAGCTCCTTTTCATAGGTAGGGTAGTTAAGAACCTCCATGTGCAATACTTTAGAATGGTAGCATACATGCTTTCCTCCTTGCATTAGGATTGGTCCCATATCATACCCTCTTGTATCTATCTCCAATTTGAAGGGCCCTCACAAATGTTATAATGAAAGAACTAGTGCATGATTGGTTTTTTTTTTTTTTCAATTCTTCAAATACATTTTGCTAACCCTTTCCCCATTGGAAAATTTTTCCACTTGTTGTTATAATGTGGAGTGGTACAACTTCTATTAAAAATGCAGTTATAAATTTCTTCAGTTACTATGACTATGTTGTTCCAATGAAACTCCTAACTTCAGAAACATTTGGAGGCACATGCCACTTCATGATGGCCTCCATCTTTGCAAAATCTATCTTAAGTTCATCTCCATTAGTCACATAGCCACAATACACCAATGAATATTGTTCAAACTCACATTTTTTGATATTTTCTAGTAGTTTGTGCTTTTTAAAAATCTCTAACACCTACATCAAGTGTGAGATCTGCTCCTCCCAGGTAGCATTGTAAGGCAATACGTCATCCAAATAAACAATAACAAATGAATTTATCTAAGGTTTTAATATATAATTAATTAGTCCCATGAACATAACTAGTGTAATGAGTAGACCAAATGGAATGACTGACCACTCAAACAAACCTTACCTAGTTTTAAAGGAGTTATTCCAAGTGCCTTATTCCTTGACTTGCACCATACCTTGATTTTAAATTTGGCTTGGTGAGGTATTTCTCTTGCTACAACAAATCCAACAAATCATCAATATTAGGTAGGGGGTACCTGTTCTTGAGAATAATCTTGTTTAATTCTTTGTAATTGATGCACATTCGCCAAGTCCCATTTTTAGTTGGAACAATTATGATGGGTGACCCACAAGGAGAGGTACTTGGTTGAATCATTCCCTACTCTAGCATTTGATTTAACTAATTATTCACTTCACTTGCTTCTAGAATAGATCATTTATACAGGCCAATATTTGGGAATGGAGAATATAGTAATAAATGGATTTCATGCTCCACTTCCCTTTTGGGTGGTGGCCCTTTGGGATTCTAGAACGCTCCCCTATATGCCTGTAGAAACCCTTATAGTTGTTGTATTTGTTCTTTAGTACACGTGTCTAAGGAGTCATATACCCTTATTGACTCCTCACTAGATTGATTTTCTCTTAAAAACAATAAATCATATTTTTTTCTAGAACAAATCAATTTCTTGGCTTGGTTGGAACTTACTAGTGAACTCTTGGGCTTGTTTTTTCATGTGTTGATGATGAATGACTTTCCATTCTTGATGAGGTAGTACTGGTTGGATATTTATATGAATATCATATCCTACACGTACATGTAGGAAATCCTAAACAAAAATTCATATACGTTAAGTGGAACTACATCCAGTTCTAATTCATTAATAAAATCAATATTGATAGCAAATTTTATCCAACACTATTTTGTTACCTTAATTTCTAGATTCATTTTCACCCATCCCAATGGATATTGGGTAGGATGATCTCAAACCTCCAATCCAAGTTTTTTGACTAGATCCATTGCTATGATATTACCCTATGAACTTCATTCAAACATGACATCAATATTGGTCTCCTTGACTTGATGTGGAAGAGCTTGGTCATATCCTTCTCTTCTTGATGATGAAGGAAATTCATATTCACCTACTTATAAAAGGTATAGAAAATATTGTCATCCATGTTGGAGTCACTTTCCACCTAATTGCTCAAATTTGTGGCGATAAGATTCCTTTTCTTCCCATCCTTTTTCTAGTTCTTTTGATTTGGCTCTAAATTTAATTTCTAGCACTTCTCATTCATGTGGTCATCAATGTTGCAATGATTTCTAGGATCCTTGCACTTATGTGTACTAGATTTTTCCTTCTTTTCCATCCCCCCTTTTTCTTTTTCTTCTCTTGGAATCTTATTAGTGTTTTTTTTTAGTTTTGTACCACTTGAATGCTCTTTCTTTCGTCCTAGGTTTTCCAAGTATTGTGACTATGCACAAGCCTCATCCATTGTTCTTGGATTGAAAAACATCACTTTATTTCATAGATGGGTGTGTAGACCCATTAGATACTTAAGGAGTCTATCTGGGCCCTTGGGAGAGATACCCAACATAATGGACATCTTCCTGAATTTGGTTTTGTACTCAGTACACTCTGCTCCTACCTCTAACTAAAGTAGTGCCATTAGATCCACTAGTTGTCTACATACCCAATAGGGTAGAATTGGGACTTTATGAGGGTTTTAAATTCCTCCCAATTAGTTACTATGGGATCACCCTCCAGCCTAAGTGTATTTGTATGGATTTCCCACCAACTTAGGGCGGGGCCCTCTAATATTAATCTAGAAAATGATATTTTATGTTCCTCAAATAAGTGGTGAATTATAGCTGTTGTGGCAAATGATTCAATTTTAAAGTGTCAACCTCACTTTGATATGGCTTGATGTCAACCTTCACTTCCATGTTAAATAGGGACTATGAATGGGTAATGACACTTGAACACATTTTCTCTTTTTTGGGCTCTTTCATGCACTCCTTCCTTGAATCTTCTTAATTTTTTGAGTTTCCCTCTGATTTGACATATGAGTTGGAACCTCCATATTCTATAAATATAAGCTTGTTTTCTAGAGCCATTGTAAGGAGGTTATCCATGACCTTCACTTATAGCTACAAAAATGTTTCTTCTACCAACTCTCGAGGGATATTATGAACAAATTCATTAGTCATGACTAGGGTTTTATGATTCTATTTATATTGGCTCTTGGGTCCCCTGTAATTTCCCACAAAATCCATAAAGAAACACGCTTTGA
>JAXQQM020070812.1:0-85781 GCA_034641835.2 Pinus albicaulis
TCTACTCTCCTGATTTGGAATCTCGCTAACAACAATCAGCTGCGTAGACCAAGTCCTAGAGTGAAGCTACACAGACCCCCTTTGTTTGGTGCTTTGCATCTTGCACACCTGCCCCCCAGGCTCTGCAGTTATTCCGGCCCCTGTGCTTCCCCTGCCACCTCTCCCACGTGTGCACTGGCTCCCAGGCTACGACAACGCACTATTTGTGGCGGTCAATGAGGGGCTCTCCCAGGCCGCTACCATCACGACGAGGACAAACGCCTCGAATGGATTGAGGGATCCTCGACAAATTACCTTGCTAGACATCCTTCTGGTCCTAAGCAGCGCACTGAATCATCCAAGAACCCAACGCCAAGAGGAAAGAGGTGGTGCGAGGAGGTCCACATCTACCTCCAGTTTTCCCTCTCCGTAGAGCATCCCAACGCCCGCAAACTGCCCTATGCTAGCAGATAAAGACTCGGATATTTGGATCATGGATTTTGACGGCGCGTGGACGAAGGTTCCGGATGGAGTAGACCCAAACTCTCCCATCCTCTGTGCTCCGTCAAACCTCCCCATCTGCACTGCTGCAAAAGTGAAAGCTGCCAAAGAAAAGGCTATCGCGCAGGCCCCTGCTTGTGCCATCCTCAAGGAATCTCCCCACTGCAGTGATGATTAGGACGCATAATGTTTATGTTGTTGTTTAGTTCCTTTTTTTTTGTCATCCATGCCCACAGGGCCACACTGTTATGTCCTCTTCTCATTCTCCTAAATGTATCAGCGCTACTGCATAGACAATAATTTTTTCTCACAAGTTTTGCCTGGGCTAGTGTTGGCTCAAGGGGTCCTGACCTAGGTTTGGTAAGCAAGGTTTTCCAACAAACCCTTATACTATTGGTCCTTTTGGCAGTGACCTACTTTCGCAGGTCAAAGTCTCACCTGAAGTAGTATGGGTGGGTGCTGGAACTAGGTTTCCTCACCCTAAGAAAGGATGGGTAAAGCAAGCAGAGCAATGCTAGGTCCTGTAATCTCCAATTACATTATTCTACGCAGAGTTAATTACGTCTTTATTAGCATCCACGTGCACTAGATATATAGTTATATGCTTGTTATAACATCAACAAAATAGTACATAAACATAACATAACAGATCTAGATCCAAGAACATAGTATATAGATCTTTCGCAACTTAAGGACAGAAAACGCACAATAAAGAAATTATCATTAATTCACATAACAATACTCACAGATTTAGTTCTCTAACAATATTTTTCATTCATTCATTCATCAATTCTTCCTTATAATTCAATTCCCTTCCCAACCTACGCACACAACAGCAGGGTCCGCACACAGCAGCAGGGTCCGCACACAGCCAGCAAGCGTCTGTTCCCCAAAACCCCAACAGATAGCTCAAATCACAATTCACATCAATAGCTCATCATATCCTCTACAATACAAAATCCATCTCTATTTATAACAATCTAGCCTCAACTTTCCTATCGTCCGCAACCCATGGTTTTCAGACCCCTAGTTTACCCTTTGACCCATTATAATGCGTTCGGGGCTTTGACCCACCCGATAACCCCTCTGCTAGGCTAAATATAATTAAAAATATTCAAAATGGACCAATTTCATAGCTTGTTAGGAGACCCTGTTCCAACGGTCCCCCAACAAAATCTTGTGACTCGTCCCGAGTCACTGCAGTGGTGCGGCTTCAATTTGTGCGCGCAAGGTAACCAGAGTGCAAAGGAGCGGTGGGAGCACTTCCTTACTATGGGCCGCAGCTCGTTGCACAATGTTGACCAGTGTCAGGGAGGCAGGGCCATCTGGAGCCGCGATGACCCGTTCCATCAGCCGGTGGAGGCACACAATGGCAGAATGAGCGTCTTCGGCGAGTTGAAGTGCAGTGGCAGCCCATGGTTCCAACCATTTCCGAATGACATGCTTGTTGTGGTGAAGGTTCTCAATTCTGTCCAAGATGGCTAGATGATGCGCAGAGACGGTGGAGGGTGAGGGGGCTCTGACTTGGTCCAGAGCAGCTTCCGCCTGTTGCAATTCCGTTTGGATATGTTGAAGCGTGGAATGGTGTTGGATGGCCGTCCATAGTTGGGTAGCTGTTTCGACCAATTGTGCTCCCTGCATCAGCTACTCTTGAATAATATGTGTTGCCTCTGTGACCACTGCAATCAGCTGGTCCCGTACTTCCTGAGGTATGTCATACTGTCGTCGCCTGGCTCGGTCACAGTGGCGAACTTCGTGCAACACTCTGGTGTTCAGTCCTTGTAGCTCTGTGCGAGATAGCTGTGCTAAATCAATTTGGATTTCCCCCGTAGTTGGATCAGGAGCATTGACGAGGGAAATTCTAGGGAGGGAACAAATATTTCTTCTCCTGGGCAAGACTCTGGAATTGTGGAGGAGCCACAGCATGTCCCTTTATCGCAGCGTTCCATCTGTACATGGTTCGCAGACAATCCTTTCTGTCGAGAGCCCGTGCTCACCCCGGTGGCTGCACTCAGCATTCCCTGGCTCTCTGGTTGGGTCCATCCTAGCAACACGAAAGCGGGCAACCCAGAGAATGTTAATGAGCACAAAAAACCAGTACGTAGATAGCAGGAGCATGTTGTAGGGTGAATAAATAGCCTAGTGTGTAGTTATCTAGCCATCCGCACACCGTCCAGAGCTATTTAATGGTGGAGTAGTCCATTCGTGAGACTGACCATCGAACAGGTAGATCAATCTTACCATAAATGGCTGCATTGATGATCTGCCGCTGATTGTGCGTACTTTTAAGATCCCTTTTTTATTAAATCGGGATGTGCTGATGGTCGTCCTGCATGCCTGAGGTCGTTTCCACGGATGTCAGACCATGGATGATGCCTGTGTGTCATTTGCGTACCTTGAATGAAGGTCGACATGAGGCGTGTCTGCAAGTTGGCCATCAGTCTTTTCGAACCATGTGCTTCTCCCTTGGTCAGAATGTTCTTGCACCAATGGGCTGCATCACGTGTCCTCGTGCCATTTATTTCTTGAGGCGTCCACAATTTCTTCAAATTACACGTGGGCCCGGGCAGGTCTGTAACTCGACGCATGCCTAGGTCAGCGATACCTTGGCAAGCCTATCCGCGCAGGGCTTGATCGTGACCTTGAGTGTTGTATGTCAGCAAGTGTCCGCGTAGGTCGACTGACCTCGGAGTCCATCTAGCAACTGGGGTCCCTATGCGCAGGATCACCCTTCTCCAATTATTCTCCTGAGTGAAGAATACCGGTCCTTACGTAGGTGCTCCGCGCAATGTTAGTGATAGTGCCCCTTTCCTGCGTTCCATGGGAATATTAGGTTCAACCGTCTTCTGACTATCATTTGCGTCCTCCTGGCAGGGTAGGTTCCTTTCCATGGTAGAGATGCGCTAAAAATTCCTGACGGTCTAAAGACATTGGAGTGCCGAAACTTCGTGAAATCGGCCTTGCCAATTTTCCAGCTCCTCATTGGAGTCAGAAAAACATTCACTGTCTTTTTCCCAGCAGAGTATTCCTTCTTCTGTGGGGTTAACCCGATCTTCATCCTGCGCAGTTAATTTATAAATGTGATCTAATTCCTCCTCTTCATAGGCCGGCTCTATATACCGCGCACCTTCTCTATAGACGAAGGAGTGCAGGGTAGGGATCCGCATCTTCCACAATTTCTATGACTTCAAAGTCAGCTAGGACCCTTACCCCTGCGATGTCAACCATGAATTTTGGTAATCTTCCTAGAGGGATGATTTTTTGTTGATTGGTCATTCGCAGCCAGATGGTGGACCATTCTAATTTAGGTTCCCCCATTCATTTCCATGTCTACTTTGGTAATACATTCGCATCTGACCCCAGAACTAAGATAACCTGATCCATCTCGTAGTCACCAATCTACACAGTCAATCACATTTATCTTCTGGTGCGCGTCTTATAGCTGTATAGTTTGTGTACATCCTTGGTTTCAAGGACCAAATTGGTCCAAACCGCGTAGGTATTCAGTAGTGCTTGGAGATTTCCTATAGCCTACGGATTTCACAGTAGCTTCATACATGCCTTTAAAAAGGGCTCAACCCCTTCCTCTATCTGAGGTTGTGTTGGCGGCGGCGTGGGGACTGTTGGTGTTGTTTGTTCTTTGAGAGGCACTCCTTCCCGAGAGGAAAGCTCCTCTTTTGCTCCCTGGGTGACCAGCCCGCTACGTGTCATGATTTTTACATAGGGATCTGCCTTTTGTTAGCTCAGATTAAACTCTTTGTACATTCTGCGTAGGGGTGGGCTTCTTCTCCTGCATCTTGGCTATTGAAATTGGGCAGTCTTCTACCTCATGGTCCAGCTGCCTACAATATTTTCATGATGGCCTGGTGGGATTTGGGCATTCTCTGGCACTGTGCCCTATTTCCCCATAGTTATAACAGACTAACTACCCACGTTTGTGTCCTACGCTTCCTCCCCAACCTCCTCTGCCTCGAGCCAGTAATCCTCCAAAGTGCGCAGAAAGTCTTGGTGATGCATGGTTCGATTGTACCCTATATAAGTTCCCATGATCCATCATTAAGTCATAAGTATGACAGTTCTACTCATCATGTCCCACTGATCGGCAAAATTGACACCATTGTTTCTTTAGTTCTGGGACATACGCACCTAGTCGAGGGAAATGGGTCATATCATGTAGTCCTGCTACCCGACAATCATCACACCATAGTGCAGGTATGCTTGAACATGGTTGTAATAGGACGGGTTCCCTACTTGCCCCTACGTGTACCAAACTAGGTCCTCTTGCTTGCATGTAATCCGTCAGCAGAGGAAATTGATCCTTCGTATGGCCAGACACCCGACATCATATGCACCAGAGATTTGCGCAAACGTCCTTTCCTCACTCTTTTCGTAGGTTCTATATCTCCATATGCATAGCCCCAAGTTGTTCCTAGATTTGTTGTACCCCTGCAGACGTATCCTCTTGGGGGGCAACCTCTAGTTTCATAGCGACTTCCACAGCCTTCTCCTACGACTCAAAGGTCTGATGACTCATTGGTGTTCGCAGGTGAGGTAAAAACATAGCGATGAACCATTCCATATGCTGTCTATCATCATATTCGAATCCTCCTTCCCTAATTGCTTTCTTCAGTTGCTGATCAGCCTCCCATACTAACTCAGACGCACCTTGTTTGAAGTCCTTTACTTTTACTACCAACTGGGAATAAGATTTCGTCTTCCTGAACTGGTACTTCAAAGCGTCCTTGATATCTTGAATAGATGTGCCCCCATTCTGGGAAATATACCGCATATATCAGTCCAGGGCCCTATCCTCGAAGGTCAACGACAGCTACACCCTTTTTACCATATCACTCGCCACATTCTGCGCAGTCCATACAGAGTCTGGAATGAACCAAAATCAGTCCATGTCCTCATCTCCTACCCCTTTGAAGGTAGGTAGTTTCAAATGCGCAGCCATATCACTGTCTAGGGAGGGGGGTGGTATAGGCGAATTCTTACCTTTGCGCGACCTAGGTGGCGATGTAGTTGGGGGATCTTGCGTAACTGGTTCCTGTAATGGATTGTAGGTAGATCTCCCCCCGTTAAGGTTGGTCCAATAGTATTTACCACTGCATGTCACACTTTCATCTAGATCCGATGTCATTAAGTCAGTATGACTACATAGAATGCTCATTTCGCACAGTAATTTCCGAATCAACAATGGTAACATGCTTAGAAATTTGCCTCAGAATCCTTCGAAGAATCCTCGTTCAGCCTCAGAGTATGATATAAAATGATCAATGGAAAATTCCATCACAAATCCTCCCAGCACACTATCCACCCAGTGATCCACCGTACGCGTGATAGTATTATCAGTTCTTTCCAGCTGCTCGAGCAACTCTGGGGTCCATTGAGTGACTCGCTCATCCTTCCAACACTTCTGGAATTCCACAAGTCTGGCCAGCCACTCCTAGAGTTTGATCGCAAAGGTTACAAAGAATATTTTGTAGCTTTCAGTAAGAATGTACCTATTTTTCCACCTTTCTGCCATTAAATTTTCACTGCGATTTTCTTCTACTGCGAACTCCTAGATTTGTCTTTTGAACTAGTCTTCAATCTCTTTTCTTTCAGTCTTCCAGTATTCTCTTGTCATTACCCGATTCCTCTCTAAGACTTCTTCCGGTCCCGGCAACGGAACCATTTGTTGGCTCGAGGGGTCCTGACCCAGGTACATTAAGCAAGGTTTGCCAACAAACCCCTATACTACTAGCCCTTTCGGCAGTGACCTGCTTTCGCAGGTCAAAGTCTCACCTGAAGTAGTATGGGTGGGTGCTGGAACTAGGTTTCTCCACCCTAATAAAGGATGGGTAAAGCAAGCAGAGCAGTGCTAGGTTCTGTAATCTCTGATTACGTTATTCTATGTAGAGTTAATTACATCTTTATTTGCATCCACGTGAACTAGATCTATAGTTATATGCTTGTTATAACATCAACACAACAGTACATAAACATAACATAACAGATCTAGATCCAAGAACACAGTATACAGATCTTTCACAGCTTAAGGACAGAAAATGCACAATACAACAATTATCAGTATTTCACATAACAATACTCACAGATTTAGTTCTCTAACAATCTTTCGCATTCATTCATTCATCAATTCTTCCTTACAATTCAATTCCGTTCCCAACCTGCACACACAGCAGAAGGGTCCACACACAGTTGGACTTGAATCTTTGCACACACAGCAGAAGGGTCCACACACAGTTGGACTTGAATCTTTGCACACACAGCCAACAAGAGTCTGTTCCCAAAAACCCCAACAGATAGCTCAAATCACAATTCGCATCAATAGCTCATCATATCCTCTACAATAAAAAATGCATCTCTATTTATAAAAATCTAGCCTCAACTTTCCTATGGTCCACAACCCATGGTTTTCGGACCCCTAGTTTACCCTTTGACCCATTACAATGCGTTTGGTGCTTTGAACCACCCCAAAACCCATTCGCTAGGCTAAATATAATAAAAAATATTCAAAATGGACCAGTTTCGTAGCTTGTTAGGAGACCCCGTTCCAACAGCTATCCCCCTCCTTCGTGGTAGCCCATAATCAGTGTAATGAAGGCAGGGATTGGTTAAGCGCAACTCGCCAACCCTCCCTATAAATTATGTACTTATATGTTTCCGAATTAATAGATTAGCAAAACTTACCAAAAAAAAAAACATTTTATCGAAAAAGGTTAGCGCACTTCGCAGTTCGTGTAGCTTAGAGGATTTGTGAGTCGTTCTAAGTTATAAGCTATGTGTTTTGTGATGCACTTTAAGAAATAAAGCGGAAAAATTAAAAGAAAACTTTTATTTCCTAAGTTTTTTGTTTTAAAACTAAAAATAAATTTCCTATTTATTTCTAAAGGGTCCCTATTTATAAGAATAAATGGGGGGGTGTTGTATAGCACAACAATTGGTGATTCACTTGGGAGAACCAGATATGTCTGACTAAATTTTTGAAAATTTTAAAACTTTTTTGAAAATAAAAATAGTTGCAGGAATGAAATTTCAAACAAATAATATCTTACTAAGCAATGAAATTTCTCTTATTTACTATTCATAAAAATTCCTCTTTTAAAGATATAAGTATAAAAATCTATATCAGTATTTACTTAGTTCAAAAAGATAAAGTAGGTGGCCCTTACAGATCAACTTTATAAAAATTTACTCTTTTATCACAGGTAGAGCCTCTGTTCCAATAAACAATTTAAGTTTTTGGTAGGGTTACCTTTTACCCAACAATGATTCATTGTCCTATCCAGTGTTTCTTAAAATTTTAAAAATAAATTCTAATTTTTTGAAACTTTTTCTTTTTGTATCCTTTTTTTTTATTTACCTAAAAGCCACTGTCTTGGTTTGGTAACCAAATGATGACAATGCTATTCACTAGTTGTAATTAAACTAATCAAGCAAGCTCTTGATGAGACCCCTTATTCTTTTGATATAATCTCAAGTCATTACCCTGTTTTGGTAGGCAGTAATGGTAATGTCAGTTCAAATATTTCCTTATGAACATGGTAAACAAGCTCTTGATGAGACTTATTATATTTTAAGTTTTGTGATTATAATATTTTTGAATTTCTTTCAAAAATTTATAAATTTTACCAGATGGGCTGAATCATTGGTCCTTTTGAAGATTCTGGATGATAATGTCGAGTTTTAGATTGATTTTCTGTCAAAGAGTCTTTACTATGTTAAAGATTCTTTTCTTGACTGATAAAATAATAGTCATGCTATATAAGGATGAGAGTTCATCAGAGAATAATAATTTCAATGAAATTACATCTTTTAGTAAAATAAAATCTATTTGTCTTTCAAATCTTTCGATTGTTTCCTTAACACTTCTTATTTCTATAAGCGATAAATCAAAAATGATTATTTGAGATTTTATTTTGAAAAGCCAAAAATTTATACTAAGAAACTTTTATTTTTTCTAAAGAAAGGAAAAAGACACTGGTATACAAGGAATAGAAGGGGTTACCTCCTATGAAAAGTATTTTTTCAAAATCTGCCCATTAACATGGAAAGAGTCTTTTTTGCCTAAGAGATCTTGCAATAAGAATGTTGATGGGCCTATTTCTTTAATTATTTAAAATGGACCTAGCCAGAGTTTTTGAAACTTTGTGTTTTTTCCTTTTTCCTCATGTGTTTTGTCCCATTTCAATACTAGATCACCAATTTGAAATTTTTTTGGAGTAATATAATTTGAATCAAACAAGGCTTTTACTATTTGTTGATGATGAGCGTGAGTCTATTTGGATTTTTTTCTTTCTTCTTCTAACTTAAAAATCTGACATTGTCTAAGTTGTAAAGAATAAGTAGGAGATTCATCAATAAACTGTACTAAGGAAAGAGAGGGAATAACTACGTTGGTGGGAAGTACAACTTCTTTTCCATAGACAATATTAAATGGATAAGTTCCAATAAAATCTTTTTGAGTTATTCGATTTTCCCAAAGAGATAAAATTAATTACTTGTGCCAATTTCATTGACTTTGATCAACAGTTCTTTTGATTATTCTAATCAATTTCTTATTTGTGGATTCTTCCAAACCATTTCCTTGCGGATAATAATTTGTAGAGTATTTAAGTTTAAAACCTCTTTTAATTGCAAATTCCATCATAACAGTTCCTGAGAAGAAACATGCATTATCAAACATCAAAACAATAGGCAATCCAAACCTGGTTATGATATTTTGGTCGATGAAATCAATGATATTCTTAGAGTTGGATACTTTTAATGGAATTTCTTCCACCCATTTAGTAAAGTAATATGTAGCTGTGAGAATATATCTGTGATGTTTGGAAGAGTTAGGAGCAATCTCACCAATTATGTCTAATCCCCATTGCTAAAATTGTTGTTCGATATTAACTGGTTGTAATGGGAATGCTGGCTTCCTTTGTCTTCCAGATGTACTTTGGCACACTTTGCATTTTTTTTTCCGTATTCATGAGCATCCTTGAAAAGTGTAGGCTAATAGTAACCTGCATGCAGGATTTTGTGTGCTGTCGTATTTCCTCCAAAATGTCCTCCAGCTAGTCCATCATGGAGTTCCTACAAGACTTTTTCTGCTTCATATTTTTCTAAGCATATTAAAAGTACAGAATCAAAATTTTTCATAAATAACACATCGTTGATTAATTCATATTGTTTAGCCTTTAATCTTAAAGCTCGTTTTTTTGTAACTAAGTTGATTCAGAGCATATCCATTCTTCAAATAGAATATAATATCAACATATTGTGATTGCAAATCGTTGAGGCTTACCTCTGATATTTGCACATTGTTACCTAAATCTTCTTCTGATGATAGATGGGATGCTCTTGTAAGCATTCTGCAAAAACCTTGACCTATAAAATTTTTAGAAGGTCTAATTTCGACATCATATTCTTGTAAAGCAGTCACCTAGTTAGCTCGATTTTCTCCTAATTCTCTTTGTATCAAGAGTTTTCTTACTACAGAGAATGGAACTATGATCTTAGTGTGATTTTTTAGGAGAAAAGGTCTAAAATTATTTATAGCCTTAAAGACAGTAAATGCTTGCTTTTCAACAGATGTATAATTTAGTTCTACACCTTGTAAATTTGAACTGAAAAAATGATATTGATGCTTCAATTTGTTGGTCATTTCAACTGTGTTAAAACAACGACATATGATATATCTGATGAAAAAGTGTATAATGTAAAAGGATTAAGAATATTGGGGGTAGTAAAGAATGGAGCATTGAAAATTGATTGTTTAATCAAATCAAATGCTTCTCTTTCATTATTTCCCAATATAAAGACATATGTTTTCTTAATCATATTCTATAAAGGTAAAACAATTTGTGAAAATTCAAGGACAAATATTTTAACAAACTTAATTTGCCCAAGGAATGACTACATAGTTTTATTGTTTTGAGGAAAAGGAATTCGTTTGTTTTCTTCAATTCTTTCAGGATCAATATAAATACCATTTTTTGAAACAATGAATCCTAAAAGGTTTCCTTCATCTACTGCGAAAAATGATTTTTTGGGATTCAATGAGATACCATACCTTTTGCATCACTCAAATACTTGCTTTAGTTCATTTACATGATTGGTTACTTGTTTAGAAAAGAATGTAATGTCATCTAAATAAATAACTATTGTTTTGTTTATGAGACCCTAAAAGATGTGTCCATAGCTCTTTGAAAAGTGGCGCCTGCATTAATTAATCCAAAAGGAATATTATGATAGGCATACATTCCCCACTAGTTCTGAATGTAGTTTTCAATCTGTCATCTGGATGTACGAGAATATAATTATATCTTGAAAATCCATCTAGAAAGGACATGAGTTTAGAACCAGCTACGGTTTGCAGTACTTTTTCCATGGTTGGTAACGGAAAGTTTTCCTTCTGACAAGCTTTGTTTAAATTTCTAAAATCAATGCAAATTATAATATCACCATTCTTCTTCCTGACAGGTACCAAATTTGATACCCATTTAGAATGCGTAACTGGAAAGATGATTTTTTCCTTGAGGAGTTTGTTCAATTCTGTTTTAATTTAATTCTCCAGATTTGGATGAATCTTCCTCAATTTCTATTGTATACACCTTTCTTCTGAGATCATAGCAATCATATGTTGAATCACAGAAGTATAATATATTTTAAGATCAGTATAATCCCAAGCAAAGACAAATTTGTAAATTCTAAACAATCTGATGAAAGATAATATTTCTTCAGATGATAAACCAAGACCTAGATTTACATTTTGAGGTTTTTCATCAGTTCCTAGATTTACTAACTCAAATCTTAAAGTAGAGCTTTTTGTTTTTGAGTTAGTCACTCTTTTAAACCTGTCTTTTAGATCATATAGGTCTTCTAACTTGACAACAGATTTGGGAATATGATTTTCATCTTGTTCTTTCTTAATCTGAATGTCATGTTCATTTTCATCCAAAATTTGACTATCATAGGATCCTTCATATGTTAAAAAATCTATGATATCTGAATCATTATTGAATAATCTCCAATTGGTAATATTACCAGGAATGGATGGTCTAAAAATCAATTCAATAGAAAATCTATTGGGACTAAATTCTTGGGACAGGATTAACTTCGAGGCTACATTGGCCAGTAGATCTACACTAGCATTTTGTATTCTAGGTACAGAAGTGATCCAGGTGGATATTGGTGGTCACCCGCCTATTCCACTTTGGGCTCCACCATTGTCTATTTCAGTTTTTTAGTTTCGGCACAGTTTACTATTTTTAGCAGTTTTTCGGGTCCTAAACTTCCAGAGCCGTTTTGAGGCCCTAAACGACGTTTTTTGGGAAAACGGAGAGCAACATGGGTCCATGGACCGATGTTTCTCATTCCAAATTTGTATTCCTCAGATAGATCTTTCTAACGAGGTATGGTACGTGTCAAACAGAGATCGTATGCCAAAGTTACGCCCCTGGGAAGTTGAAACACCAATTTACCCAAACGGGGCCCATAGTTTTGGCGCTTCATCTCCTAGGGTTAGGGTTTTGGCCGTTTAGGATTTCCCATTGTTTCTAAATGATAAATAGGCCCTCGAGCCTCATTTTAACACAGTTCAGAGGCCTGTAGCCGCCACATCTCTTCTCAGAGATAGCTACCAGCGCCCTAGCTAGTTTTATTTCCATTCTGTCTATAAGCAAATTTCAGTTCTTTATTATTAATGAAATGAAGTGTTATTTCCGCTGCATCTCTGTATTTATGGTTACATGTTTATTCTGTTGCGTTCCTGCATAAATCCGGATCAGTGGTATCAAAGCGGTCTACTTTTTCTCGATCCTTCTTTGCATGTCCCCAACGAGGTCGGGGTATAAGGAGCTAGGGCTTGATCTGGTGGAACCTTTGCAAGATCAGCCTCGCAAACCTTGACGGACGCCCATGGGGGATGAAAATAAAGATGAGGGAGCAGGAGATCCTATCAAAATATTGCTCAAGGAGGCCCTCGAAAAACAAAGGAACGCGATGATGGATAACATGCTGGATCATTGCTGACTACTGCAAGCCGAGCGCATCATCCGGCGGGCGGCCACTGCAGGCACGACTCCTTTTTGGAGTCTGAAGTAAATTTGGACATTCCCATGTTGAGGGTCAAATGAACACGAATCTTGGTAGATAGATGGTTAGTCTGTTAGAAGGATATTTCTCGGTTCATGACTTTTCGGACGGGAAGATTATTTTCTCCTCGGCTACCCCCATGTTGGGGCCCGGTGGGCAACCTACGAGAATAGGGACCGACGAACCCTCTGCGATACCATTAGCCACCAACTTGGAATTCTTTCTGAGACGCCGTCAAGGAACAGTACTATCCCGTGGGGAGCTATGAGGACAAGTACATACAATGGACCACGCTGCGACAACAAAGGGATCAAGATGTGCATGAGCTGACGAATCTGTTCCATACCCTGTGCACAAAGTTGGGTATCAAAGATTCAGAGAAACATCTAGTGCTAAAGTATTGCAATTGTTTGCACAGATACATTCAGGAGGAAATGGAGTTCCTCAACATCTCCTCGCTTGGTACGGCATACCGGTATGCTGCCATGGATGAAGCCGAGGGAATTCAACGGCGGGCTTTGTGGATGCGATCAAAGCTGAAGGTGCTTTTGGCTGCAGGAACAAGACCAAGAACGGAACCGCCACGGCGACTGGGGACATTCATGAAGCCACGAAAAGAACAACACCGCGAAAGCCAAAGAAGGACACGGGAAAGTGGTGTGAGTTCCTGCGACTCCACTCAGCACGAGTGAGTGTCGAAGACGGCAGTCGCTAGTAGCGAGATAGAGCCCGAGTCGGATACACGTACTCGACTCGATCGAGAACTTTGAAAAGGCGAATGAAAGGAAGCAGTTAGAAGTGCGGGCCCAACGAACTGCGGTTGCCATTGCAAGATGAGGAGGAACCGGAAGATCCGGAGGAGGAGGAACGTCTCTTCCACTCCCAGATGTGGGTAAAGGGCTCCCCTGTACAGTTCATTGTCGACAATGGGAGCCAAAAGAACCTCATTTCAGCAGACGCCGTGAAGCGGTTGGGCTTGCCGACCACAGCTCACCCACATCCATACACCATCGGGTAGCTTCACCAAGGACGAGATCTCCGCGTCAGCCAGCAGTGTCGCCTTCCCTATAGCATCAAGCCCTTCACGGATGAGGTATTATGTGACGTTGCTCCTATTGATGTTTCTGATGTATTATTAGGACAACCATACTTGTGGAAGCGTCATGCTGTGTATGAGTCTCGACCTCGTGCTGTTATTGTTACTTTGGGAAATAAGTTGTACGGGATACCAGAGGTACCACCTCCTGCCGCTATCTCTTTGGTTACTGCAAAACAATGTAGTAAGCTCATTTCCCAAACCAGGAAATTCGTTTTCCTGATGATCCGCCCCCAGGGCAAGAAGAAGACTGTGGCCACGACCTCCAGACAGGGCTCCTCTGCGCAACAACAACAAATGGATAAGGTTGTGGAGGAGTACGGGGACATATTCACCTCACCCACAGGGGTTCCTCTGCCTTTCGGAGTCGAAGCACGATTGATCGACCGGCAACGCCGCTACCTAATGGACCGATCTATCGGCGCTCACATTCTGAGAATGATGAAATCAGAGGCGATTCGGGAGGTACATTTGCGAAAGGTCACCTTGAGACCAAGTTCATCGCCTGTGGGAACTAGATCATGTTGGTACGGAAGAAGGATGGGACGTGGAGACTACGTATTGACTGTCGAGTATTTGAGCAGATCCTTTGTCACGAATGGGTACCCAATCCCACGGATTGATGACCCAACCACGGACCAACTCAAAGGTGCAAAATATTTCAGCAAGATAGAGCACAAAATGCGGGTATCACCCGGTACCAATTGAACCCTCCGATGTGTGGAAGACTACCTTCAAAGATAAGGAAGGCCTTATCGAATGGCTGGTCATGCCTTTCGAGTTGACGAATGCTCCCGCAACCTTAATGAGGATGATGGATGACATCTTGTGGCCATTCACCAACTCATTTGTAGTGGTGTACTTGGATGACATTCTGATCTTCAGCCAGACTTGGGAAGAGCACCTTCACCACATCCGACAAGTCCTCCAAACATTGCGACAACACAAGTTGTGTGCCAATTTGGAGAAGTGCACTTTTGGCATGACCCAGGTTCAATATCTGGGATACATTATTGATGAAAGGGGGGTGCATGTGGATCCAGCCAAGATCCAAGTCATTCGGGATTGGCCGGCCCCAACCACTATAACAGAGCTTCGCAGCTTTCTGGGTCTTGCTAATTTCTATCGGAGGTTCGTGTTGGGATTCTCTCATATCACTTGGCCCTTGAGTCAAGTCACCAAGGGAGGAGCGAGAGCAAATTTTTTTTGGTCGGAACCTCAACAGAAGGCATTCACAGAATTGAAAAATCGCCTCTGTTCTGCCCCAGTGCTCACTTTACCAGACTTGCAACAGCCATTTGAGATCGAGACAGATGCCTCGGACTATGCTATTGGGGCAGTTCTTACTCAACAGGGACATCCAGTGGCATTTCACAGTGAGACATTGTCTGACACAGTTCGCAAGTACCCCACATATGACAAAGAAATGTACTCCATTGTGAAAGCTTGTCGACAATGGAAGCATTACATTTTGGGGAAGGAAACAATCATCCACACAGACCATAGGCCCCTGCAGTTCATACAGACACAAGGGAAGTTGCAGAATGATCGCCATCAGAAGTGGTCCACATATCTGCAACAGTTTCATTTGAACATAAAGTACAAGAAGGGTAGCACCAATAATGTTGCAGACTGCCTCAGCCGACCACCGATCGTGGCGCTCACCACCGTGCTCAACTCTTGTGGGCACGAGACTTCTGATTGGCCGCTTCTCTGTGAGAGTGACCCAGAATTCGGCCACACTTACAAGGCACTCTTGGGGGGTACGCAAGTTCCAAATTTTCACCTCCAAGATGCACTTTTATGTCACATGGGACACCTTTGTGTTCCTTCAAGCGAGCGTGCCAAGATGATATGGGAAGCACACTACAGTCGAGTCGCTGGGCATTTCGGGGTCGAGAAAACAGTAGCAATCTTGTAGAAGTATTTCTATTGGCCAAACCTTCGAAAGGATGTCGAGAAACACATCAGATCCTGCACTGCTTGTGCCATTGCCAAACCGACCATCAAGAAGCAAGGCCTATATACTCCTCTACCTACCCCTAGTCGACCTTGGGAATCCATCTCCATGGATTACATGTCGGGCTTGCCTTCTACTAAGCAGGGAAATGACTGTGTTTTTGTGGTCGTCGACAGATTCTCGAAGATGGCCATTATGGCGGCCTGCAAGAAGAATATCACAGCAGAAGCCACTGCTAAACTCTTATTTGAACGAGTGTGGGTGCACTTTGGGATCCCACAGTCTATCATATCAGATCGGGATAGCGGGTTCCTCGGCACATTTTGGTCCAGCCTCTGGTCGATGTTGGATACCAAGCTCACCAAGTCCACAGCTTTCCATCCCCAAACAGATGGCCAGACAGAGGTCGTCAACAGAATGATTGTACACATTCTGCGCATGTACAATTCAAAGCATCCACGCACATGGGACGAGAGCCTCCCCTATGTACAACATAGTTATAATCGGGTTCTCCACAGTTCAATCGGCCATAGCCCCTTTCAGGTGGGCTTGGGATTCCAGCCACTATGTCCCATTGACGTAGCCATGCCATTTGCAGCTGCTCAGGCCAATTCAGCTCATGTCCAGTCTGAAGTTGACAAAGCCAATAGCTTCATCGAGCGCATTCAACACATCCGCCAACAGGTTCATGATATATTGGACAAAGCCAGTGCCAAGTACAAGCAACGCCATGATCAACACCGGGTGCCACACAACTTCTAGGTGGGTGACAAAGTATGGCTACATTTGCAGAAGGAGCGCCTCACTGGACCCCACCGCAAGCTTCGCCCGCTCCGATACGGGCCGTACACCATCACAAAGGCTGTAGGGAACAATGCATTCGAGCTCAGTATTCCACCATTCCTTGGTCTGCACCCAGTCTTCAATGTGGATCGCCTTCGTCCTTACTTCCCACCTCTGCTGGACACCTCAGACATTGCAGAACAACTCACACCAACTGAGTTAAATCCAGACTGCATGGAACAGGCCACCACAGATTGCATCATGGACATGCAAATCAAGAACACTCGCCAGCAGCAGATCCAACTATATCGGGTTGTCAAAGCTGGCCAACTCCTGCACCAAGGAAAGTGGTTCACGAGGGACCAAGTTCAGCAGAAATTTCCTCATCTCATGGAGGAACTTAACGCAATGGGGACCATTGCTTCCTAAGGGGGGAGGAATGATCCAGGTGGATATTGGAGGTCACCCGCCTATTCCACTTGGGGCTCCACCATTGTCTATTTCAGTTTTTTAGTTTTGGCACAGTTTACTATTTTTAGCAGTTTTTCGGGTCCTAAACTTCCGGAGCCGTTTTGAGGCCCTAAACGACGTTTTTTTGGGAAAACGGAGGGAAACATGGGTCCATGGACCGATGTTGCCCGTTCCAAATTTGTAGTCCTCGGACAACAAAAAGATGAGTTAAAACTGAAGGAGCTTTTTGGGAAATTTCACCTTGTTTCAAGGGACTTTTTGCATCTTAGAATTTACATGCTAGTAGTCATGTGCATTAGGTGCATTGAATCATTTAGTTAGCTTCTTAGTTTTTCGTGGAGTGTGAGTTTGTACTCCGAAAAGAAAAATACATTTTTCTAGTCTCTCGTAGGACCCGTAACAGAAATCGCTCTTCATCGAAAGACAAAGAACTCGCATGTGCATGTAGTCGGGGTTTTTATTAATTTCTTTTGCGTCAAAACACCATCGTTTCCAACTAATATCCTCGTGACTTAATACAACAACCCTTAAAATAAGCGATTTAATCTAAAATCAACTAGCAAGTTTTACTAAGTGTCAATCACCAACTAGCTAGGCCGTAGGGCCTTGAATAGGTGAGTGGAGAGTTAACTCCTCCAAGGCCGCTCAAACAAACATAGAAGTTGATTAATCGAGCGAAACCAACTCCCGTGAGGTGGATCGGGGAAAGCTCTCAGTCCGAGAGTCAAGCGCGAGGGGAAGTGAAGGTTAAGAAGAGGGATACGCGATTGGCCGAATCCGACCTCAAGACCGTTCCGCCCAGCCTTCGACACGGATTTGGTGTCCATAGCATTGTCGTTCCTAGGTTCCACACAGAGACCGTTGGGAATACCCGTGGTACCCGAGGGGTGTACGTCGACGTCACTTTCAAGCCAGCATTCGCGTGCCCTTGCGAAGCTTGTGTTTCGAGCGCAGAGGCCGCCGTTAGGGAGGTCGACGTAACTCGTTTCCCGGGAGCACTGCGCTAGTTGTTCGCCCTAATCATCCGGGTCGCTTTCGGAAGGCCCTATACTTCGCTTTCCCGTATTTTGGTGTCCCGTCTCATCACCCTCGAGCGGAAATACTTGGAGGCCAGTTTGCTTGTTGTTTCTCGTGGATTTTTGATTTTTAGTGAGTGCTCTCCTTTGCTCCTAGCTTGCCTAGCTTTTCACTTTTCTTGAGTCTCAATATAGCACATCTCGTAAAAGTGGCCGATCAAGCCGCCGTCGACGTTTGAGGAGAATCCGGTTATCTCTCGAGAGTGCGTGCAGCCTTCTTCGAGAAGGCGTAGGAGCCGATCGAGCGGTGGTTTTCACTCCCGTAGAGTCCGACGCTCGTGGAGAGATCCTCCACCAAGGTCTCGAAGGTTTCGTCGCTCGATTCCGCGTAGCCGGTTCCCGAGAGGAGCGTTCCGCCCACCTCGAGAGCATTGTTTCCTCGTGAAGAAGATTTTCAGATAGAAGACATGCGAGCCCTAGCCCAGGTGTCCATCTCTCTCTCTCCCTCGATCATCCGTTTGTCAGTGACCGGAAGACACGTCGACCGGAGTCCGTAGAGACCGCCGATCTTCCATATCTTTCTTGTCTCTTCGATGGCCACGACACTGGAACGCGTCTTTCTCACCGTGGAGTGTCACGGCATTTCGTACCCTGCGCTTTCACAGAGCCTGGCATGCGCGAGTCTCTATGTCATCTTCGAGTGCTTCAGCACGATCGTCATATGCTTTCGCCTCGGGTTTCCACCGTGGCATGTGCTTCTCAATCGTCGAACTCGTTTAGGATGTCCATTGCTGGAAATCCCTCTTTTTCCCACTGTTGCCGTGCAACCGGACTCATACGACACGCCCAACATGTGCTAGTGGATTGCACTTCCTTCACGGTGTTTCTCCCTTCGGGACTCGGGCATATTCCCGTCCCAATCCTTCTTTAGGGTCAGCTTTCCTTACTACGTCCCGGTACCCGCAGCTTTCAACTCCTTGGGCCGGGGGGCCGTGCTCGACTCCGTTTATGGGATGGACTCCTATGTTTGCAACGCTTCTGCAGTGGAATCGCCCTCGCGAGTCATCAAGGGAATGCTTCTTTTCCCCGCATCGAGTGCTTTCATATCAAGATTTTTCTCTCCTCCGTCTAATGCGTGAACCCCTACTGTGGGCTTTCCTCTTCATCAATACTACGAAACTAGTCCGCTTTTGGGAACCTCGGCGTTGAGTATGGTTCTTCCTCCGTTTTCTACGGGTCCTTTCCTCGGCAGCCCGGTGCCTCATCAAGTCCGTGCTATTCTTTTCGTAATGTTGAAATCCATCCCATCAAGGATGGAATTCTCGTGGCTCCACCTCGGTACACACTTTCGCAACGTTAAACTCTGCCAAACTTGTCGAAGTTAACTAATGACCCGATTCTAAGTATAGTCCGGTGGCCTTCTGCCCAACCAAACTTCGGACATTCGAAGTTTGAAGGTAAGAATGGTGAAGATCCCAAGCAGTACCACTATCACCACTTTCTTCCACTCTCTATGGTGCTCTTCAAACTTCTCCGACTCCATCGACTCGATTAGACTTTGGAGATTATTTTAGCGCACCTTTAACCGGAAATGCCGCAAAATGGTATAGAGCCCAATCTGCGCAGCCACCCGCATTCTGGAGAATCTGGCCGGCCACTTTTCTTAACCATTTTCGCCAGCCTCGTCGTATGATAGAGGCCGGGACCGAACTCCCGGCTAATTTTAAGCCAGATGGAGGCACACCACATTTCGATCATATTCAGTGAATGGAGGAGAAGGAAGAGGCTTATCAAAGCCCATATTCCGTGAGTTCCTTCTCGAGTGGTTTTTGAAATCGATCTTTGCTACGTATATTTCAAAGGATGTATCCCTAATGCGGTATATTCCCGAGGAGCAGCCATCTTTAGGGCCTGGGCCATGCTTGTGAACCGATCTATTCCCGCTCCGGGGTACTTTACAAGTATTTTTCCCAATGCTCAAGCTCCAAGTTGGATTTATCGAAACCCAAACTCTATGTCCGCATGGTGACTCGACTCAGTCGGACCGGTCAAGAGAGAGGCAGGCAACCTCGCTTTCTCAATCGCTAGAAGCATAGTCTCACAATCTTCCTCCTTCGCGGGTCAAGCCGTGCCCGCCGATTCATCACCTTCCCGGCCCTTGTCCATAAATGCCGTCCAGTCTTTCCGAACCCAAAGGAAATCAACAATCCGATGGGAAGAAAGAAGGGACGTAATAACAAGAAGAAGGGATGGGAAGGGCAATGCAAATAAAACCAAACGCAGCGCTGTACGTGAGGGGCCGTAAAGGAGAGAAAAAGAAAGTGAAGCTCTTCCATGCAAGCTTTGTAGGCCGGAGACCATCTCACACCCTGCCCGTACCCGGTCAGATGCTCGCTGTTCGTTATCTCGCCAGTGGTTCTTCTAGTTCCCAGTGCCGTGCTAACAAACCCTTTTCAAGGGTAGCAATTAATTCGCCGGCGCGAACCAAAATCCCGGGGCTTCCTCCGGAGGTGCCCGTGAAGGGGAAATTCCATCGAATATCTTTCATGATGAGTGCTCACGTGGATGTCGCTATGAGATCCCGTGATTATGGCGTAGAGGAATCTTCGAAAGCTAAGGAAGTTCCCGATGCTACCGAGCCGCTTTCCACATCACGAAGCCAACTCGTTGAGAGTCTATGCCCTCGGATGGCGAAAACATCTTCTAAGCGGTCAACGATTAATCCGACCGCAGAGGGGTCGCCCCGCAACTACCCGATCGTATGAAAGATCTCGGCAGCGCATTCCTTTGTGCCAGTGTCACCTTTTAGAGGTACCTCCGCCTTGTACGGCTCGCCGTGTAAAGCGTTTGCTCGCTGCCATTGGGGCTATTGGATCCGAAAAATTCTTCTTTGATTACTTTTGGATATGAATAATTTTAAGAAGAGACTTCCTCATCATATGGCCTTCCATATTAAATCATCATATTGGAAGACTAATATCTTTCGCATCGTACAGTCGATGAGGGTGCTTCTACTCGCGTGATGTCTCTCGCATGTTGGAAGACACTTGGATCTCCAAAAGCCGCTCCGTCTAGCACTCGGTTTTACCGCATTCCGATGGCTCGGCTCACAGACCCCATGGTATTTTCCCCGGCTTTGCCCATCTCGTTGAAAACCGCGCACATAGAGGTTGAGGTAGTATGCAACCTTGGACTACAACCTTCGCCGAGGAATCGGACATGAGATGGATGCCATTCGCATCCTCATTGTTTCGAATTGTATGTTTCCACGAAGGAGTGATAGTCACGGTGGATCAACTCGGATCGTCCTCCCCGTAGACCTCGGGATGCGCCTTTCCGACTCATCCGTGCGCCCAAGTTGGATAATACTAAGGCGCCCGTCGAGAATCTCGGGAGTTGGAATGTATTCTTCCCTCGATGGGTTCTTTTGATCTTCCCTTCCTTCTCCTAAGGTCTCTATTAATGCTATTCTCTCATCCTCCAAGGCTCCTTCTAGGAGAGTTCTTTCGAACTCATTATTATTTTTCGGACCCTTGGACCTTACCTCTCTCCAATGTACCCACATTGGAAGAAGGGCGAGGGTGGAATGGCATTCCCGATTTCCTTCGCAAACTCGAGGTACACATCACCGTTGTCGACACCGCAGCAGCACCGATTCAGCCCTCCTTTCGCCGTAAGAGTTGGATGGTGATGTGGCTCCGGCTTGGACGCTACTTCTACTTTCTCCGTCCAGGATTGTTCCGATACCACTCTTCCATCCGACGAGGCCATCCCCGGGAGCGATGACTGTGTACAGATAGACCGTGGGATGACTTGCATCATCGGCCTTCCAGCTTCCTACCCGACTGGAAGCGAAGTCGAAACAAGTTTTCCAAGTCCTCGGCCTCGGATCCGCTCACCCGCCCTCGAGCTCCCTTAGCACACCAAAGACAAAGTTTATGCGTCGTAAGGGAACATGGCCGTGATCTCTCCTACTATCCCTGAACACTCTCCAGAATCAATATTGCCGAGAGCTGTCTTCACTGAGCCTGAATGTTCCGTTGATCGCAGATTCAAATCGAGTACCGAGCTCTTTCAAAGAGTACAGGGATGTTTTTGCTCGTCTTATGAGGAAATGCTCCTGCATAGACCCATCTATCGTCCAACATGAGATCAAGACGTATGAAAACGCTCAAGCCGGTCGTGCAAAAAACTTCGTCCCAAGCTAACCTAGGGAAGCTGCGAGCAGCCCATCAAAGCCGAAGTTGAAAAAGTCGCTTAAGGCGAGATTCATTTTTCCCGGCCTTCCTCTGACCGATGTGGGTTTCAAACCTCGTTCCCAGTAGATAAAAGCAAAGCAAGGAACGATTCCAGCAGGTGGCATCCATTTCGCAGACCCGAATAAGGCGTGTCCTAAGGATAATTACCCCACACCGTTTATTGATCGATTATCGACGAGTGCAAAGCGTTTACGGATCTCCTTCATGGATGGTTTCTCTCGCTATAATCAAATTACCATCCGTCCGCAAGATCAACATAAGACCGCATTTATTTGTCGGCACGTTTCGGTATACAAGAAAATGCCTTTTGGTCTTAAAAATGTCGGGAGCTCACTCTTTAGCAAAACATGTCTGCTGCCTTCCACGGCGACCAAGAAAATCGTCGATAGCATACTTTAGAGTGACTCGAATGTCGCTATTCTCGAAAGAGGATGGATCATCCGTGTGCTCACCTCCAGCAAATATTTCGGCATGTAAGTCGAAAGTTTTATAAAATTCGTTTGAATCCGAACGCGTATTTTTTCGGCGGGCAGCATCCCGCTCTGGGCCGCTGATTTATAGTGTCTCAGGGAAGGGGATAAAGGGTAGATCCTCTTCAAGCTGAGGCAATACCCCGCCATGCTCGTCTTCAATCCGTCGTCTCCAAAGCTCTCCAAGGGAAGTCTGAAACTTTCTTCGGAGGTTTATCGTTAACTATGTCGGGATTACAAAGGGATATATGAGACTCGTCAGAAGAAAGGAGTCTCCTTTTCTTTGGGACGACTATGCTCAACGCTCATTCGATGCCTCGAAAAAGGCATCGACCTCTCCGCTCCGTCAGTAGGTCCACCCGATTGGTAGCAGTAGATTTTCTTTTGTATCCGGCGCTATTAAAGCAGGATCTACCATTGGTATGGTTCGCGTTCAAGAGGATGATGCCTCTTGCTGAGCATGTTATTTACTACCTTAGTTTCCAGGACTCGGTAGGACCCGAACTTCGATACACGATAGAAAAATTAGCCTTAGCGAGTACCCATGCCGTGGCAGCCGACTCCGGCATTATATTATTCTTCGCAAAACTTATGTCTTGCGTGCCGCCAATCCATTTCAAAGTTTGTCCTCGCTAGGCGAGTGATCGCAAATATGATAGATGGATTGTGATATTACAGAATTTCGATCTAGAGTTCATGTCCGCCATAAAATCCAAGAAGTCATTAGTCTTTGCGGGAAATCGATCTCCGAGTTGCCTTGTGGGTGAGGAGATGATTTATGATTGAGTCCTTTCCTGGACAAACACTTGTTTTTAATCTCTCCACAAGATCCTTGCATGGGGATACTCACCGTGTATCTCCAAACCGCGAAGTTTCCTCTTCTTTTTCGAAAGATGAGTGTCGTAAGTCGCGTCACTTAGCTAAAAGTTATATGATTATCGTGATGCTGTGAACGCCGAGGGGTTGATTCAAATCCTAAGACGCCGCTTAACTTTCGAAGAAGGCCGAGGTCGTGCTCAACGATCTCTCACAAGGAGCTTGTGGGGTCATTGTTAGGCTTGCTACGCAAAAGATTTTGCAGTGCTTCGGCGCATCTCCGGCCCTCTTTCTCGATTTTCAAAGATTGTGTTGAATCTGGCCAAGAAGTGTCATCCTCGTCAAGTGTATACTTCGAAAAATGCGCGCTCATCCAGCCTCCGCTTTCTACCGGGCACGTTTACCGTACGCTTTTACAAAGTGGGGTATGGATTATACTACTTGTAACCCGCCTTCGGCAAAAGGTCACAAGTACATTATCGTAGCAAGAGACTACTTTACGCTACAATTAGCTTATGCGCCTACTTTTGGGAACGATGGTGAGACCGCTAGCTCTTTTCTTCTTCAACCAAGTTATCGCTCGCTTTCGGTATACCTAGAGAGATTGTCACTCGACTCAGTGCGCACGCTTTTCTAATAGGAAGATGGCCGAGTTGGCTCTTAAATTGGGGTTTCCCAAGTAGGAGCATCTCATCTCCAGGTTATCCTTCGTGCAAATGGGCAAGTGGAATGCCGTGGAATAAATCCTTGAAGACAATTCTTCAACGGACAATTGATAAACATAGATCCAACTCGGCACATTATGCTATGAATGACAACGCACGCCTCGGGCATACAGACGTCGGCTTAAAACCGCAAATCGTGCCTTTACTTCCGTTTCAGCCAGTCCACGCGTGAATCCGTATTTCATCGAATGCGAGATTCTTCCCTTAAATTAGTCGAGGAGCTTCTTCCTCGACACTTCTAGTTCCAAGCCAGCGGCTTCTTCATCCGGGACATATCTTGATGAGCAACATATGCCGAGATCTCCGCCACGTTGAACTGAAGCGCATAAAAACCGAGTTAAAGCCTCGCAGAGACAATAAGGCAGTCAGGCCTAGGTGTCTCTTTCCGAAGGTGACCTTGTTTTGGCCTATGCCCAAGAAAAAGACGCCTTGTGAAAGTTTAAGTCAATGTGTGTTATGGCTAGATCGTCACGAAGGTCCTTAAGAAAGGAGCGTATACCCTGAGTTGACTTCGAAGGAATGATGTCGTGAGCGAAATGGCCTCTATCCGAAGAAGTATTATGCCTAGGCTTTGGCCTACGGCATCTGCTTTGTATATAGTAGTTTTTTGTTTATGTACATCTCACGTTTGATTTTCGTTTTTTTGATGAGGTGGTGATGTCGATCTCGTATGCGTCGAGCTGATGTCACAAGAGTCATTTTGGTTTCGCCGATGGTGCCAGTAGACACACCGAACTTAGCTTCCGCTGGCCTGGGTGCTTGTAGCTGTCCTTCCTGGCCACCGCATGGATAGTCCAGAGGGGTCTCGAAACATTGGTCCTTCGTCTAATGCCATAGCAGTATCACACTCGCAGTCATTCCATCTCACTCTCCTGAGGCAATATCCTTGCGTGTCGATTCGTTGGTAGTTTCTCGGACTCCACTCGGTGGTGTCGCATAGCTGAACAACACTTACTTCCGTGTACGCAGATCCAATTTTATTATCGACTGCTCTCGAGGGTACGTTTGCGTTACAAAGTATGTCATTTCAATTTTTAACATTCATTCATATTCCTCGAGCCGACAATTGGTTTCGTCGACCTCACTGGCTAATCAAGCTTTAGATTGGCATATTAATCACTCAATACACAAATGAATTTAATCATCGAAAACATCATATATTTGATACGATTTATCACATCACATCAAATATCAGCCGTATATACCTGAGTGTCAAAAACTTGCTAAAATTTGATCCATAAATGCCAGCATGAAAACTTGGGCTTATGCCCCACCATGTCTACGACGGCAAAAGAAAGACATATGCACGTCATCGAACATATAACTGCCTACTCCCGAGGACGCTCGCAAGTCGTGTTCCTATAGAACATAACTCACAGCGGTTGGCCACACGACGAATGAATCTAACCTCACCATGGGGTGCATCCTACAACTCGTCTCCGGACGGCTTCCGGCAAATCCTCCACAAAGAAAGCCATAGGGATCGAAGGTCAATCCCCTCCAAGTTTCTCAGATGTACTGGAGCGGAGTCTCGCTTGATCTCAAGAATCGTCACCGTCTCTCACCTCGCGCGCTCGTGGCGCGTAGGCCCTCGTGACGAACTCGGTCCAACATCCGAAACATGATCATTTTTAATCGTCGCCTCATTATGAATCCAACTCCAAAAACATGTTTGTTTTTCATTTTTCAGTACATAATTGAAAAAATCCATCATATAAATCAAAAATTTTGCAAAAACTTACCGATCGCTCCCCATGCCGCGCCGGTGGAAGTACTAGATCCGGATCTCCCTCGGAAATCCATCCCAAAGATAGGGATGCCGTCCACCGCGATGATCCTGTCTCCTCCCCACCATAGGAAGAACTCATCGTCCCACGTGGTTCGGCGTCGCTTCGCCGCGCCTCTTCATCGCGCCCCGCCCAACGGCACTCTTGGGTCCCGCCGGCCGCTCGGATGCTGGGCCGAGATGACTCGGGTCTCAAAGCCGGAACTCTCTCGAAGAAGAATGTAGTCAAAATGGCACCATAGCCAAAGTGTTTAGTTTTGGTCCTGGCGAATCGAAGCCGACTCGTTGTTTCATATTCGAGAAAGGTGGTCGTGCACCAATCATCACACATGGAACTAAGCATTCTCACGCAGAGGCCACAAGCGCCCCGGACGCCCGATGCAAAGGAGTGCGCATCTCGCCACTCCGCCGATGGTGAACAAGGAGGATCTTCATGTGCAAATCGATATCTCGACATAGCAATCAGGTCCCAACTTTCTTGGAATTATCTCACGGCAGCATATTCTGGACATGCGCCTACAGCTTAACCCTCCCAGTTTTCCGTGAAGGGTCTACTCTGGCTCCCTCCCGGGAGAGTCCAGAATGAAATATATATCCTCCAATTCTATGCGTAGAGGCACCCGATCAATTACAAGCTATCCCGTATCCGGGTTCCCGCACTTTACGAGCATTTCAAGCAATCGCACACTACTTTTCATATTGGGCATTTTGGAAGAATTTTCGTTATAATCCGTATAGCCAAGAGGATATTTTGAGTCACACAGGGTCCCCGCATGACCTCTTGGCCCACTCGCACTATGCTCATGTTCCCTCCAAGAGATAGGCCATCCCGAAAAATTTCATATCAAAATTTGGCATTAGAAAACACTTTTTTGAAAATGGACTCGCGCATAAGCGCACTTTTCGTGCACAAGCCGCGTAAGAAGACGTCAAGCTTGCCTTTCACTCAAACTCCGTACAGTATGCGCAGACGCATTTACTTTTTAATAAGGGTTTCAAGCAAAAATCACTTAATTTTAGTTTTTAAACGGACAGAAAATGAATAAACAGACGATTACAGGAGCCTACCTCCGGGTTTTCGCCGAATCCGACTCTGCCGGTATCTTTTCCCGATTTGACGTACAAGTGCTTTTAGCTCCGCAGCTCTTTTTCCAAATCATCTACGCAATAATGAACCAAATGAGAGGTAATTTGTGTATTTATGCAGCTGAGAAATCTGAGAAATCTTTTCGAAAAAGAAAACTTTCCTTATGTTTATTTTTTCGATATATCTTGCGTCGTAGCAACTCGATTGCATTGGAAGTGCCTGGGCCTTGGTATAGGCTCGTGCACATTTTGACGATTTTCGTTTTTCCGGATTTTTGATCCATGATTTTCGACTCTTCACGGCAAGTGTGCATATGATCTTCTACCGCGATATAGGTTAGGGAATCACTTTCCGTCTGCATCTCTGCATACTAGCCTCCATGCCACTGAGACGCCACTTGCCTCAGGGTTGATCCCATCAGATCGTGAGCATGACACCCATCTCACTCGCCGATTTTTTAAAATCATGACTTTGATGGCAGAGTTTTCTCCTTTACATGGGCTTCCTAGTTAGCCCCTCGCTATCACTTGTTGCCCATGTCGCTATGTAGGCTCTGGAGTCCTCTTAGTCCCGTCATGCTCCTTTCCTGTTGCCAAGCTTCATTCTTCTCCTTCATCACTTATCATTTTTCACGCTTATGCACCTTAGAGTGCTCCCCGTGTGTCGTTAAGTCGCATTACTGCATTGCATATTGGCTACTTTGCTTTGTCCCTGCCTTTAGCCTACTTTCCATTTGGACTCGATGTTTAAGCCAACCTTTTGACCTTGACTTCTCCGTACAAGTCAACCATCGCATGCACTCAGCTATCACGACTCGACACCTTTCGTACCCATGGATGGAACGTTCCTCGAGACGACCACCGGCTCGCGCCACCTCGCATTGTACGCATCAGGACGTCCCAATCCCGTGAACTAGCGCAAAACTCGCTTTTCCCGGACACTCGTCTCTGTCCATTGTACCATGGCATCTCTTTTATTTCTTTTCTTTCGTGCTTATTATAGGCAGTATCAAAAAAACTCGAAATATACCAAAAAGAGCGGGAACGGATGTATCTTCGTGTCTTTGATGGCAAGGCAGTGAGTCAATTTGTCGCCTTGAACATGTGCCACAGGCATACTCATATATATTTCCTTCATTTGGGATGGTTCTCAGTTCTCGACCTAGGTCTCAGCCATTGTACTCATGTCTTCACTCTGCCGCCCTCGGTTGCATCTCCTTCCAATCATGTGGAGAGTTTGTTTTGCCTCCTCGCACAGACGCACTCGATAGCGTCTCCACTTTTTACCTGCCGTTGGCGCACGTGAAGTCGTGCTTTTGCTCGAGGGAAGTCTCAGCCCGAGCGTCTCGCCATCTCCGCAGTGTCTCTTGACTCATTCAAGCACCGCCCTTCCTGCCTCTTGTCGCTGGGATTACAGGCACCACCACGACTGGACATGCCTGGATCTTTCGCATCGTGTCTGGTTTTGAGAAGGTCCCCATTGACTTCTTGCCGGCGTGGTTTGTCTCTTATCGACTACGACACATTGCTGCGAGAGCATAGCCTAGTAGCCGCACCTCTGCCTGCCTCCATCATCGATAGCGACCTCGTGCTCGGCATCTGATCATCATCATGGGTCTCTGACCGAGTGGTCTCCCCCGTGTTCGACGTCGCCAAGTATGGGATCACATCGGACCAAGTTCATCGCCCTGTGGGAGCCCGATCATGTTGGTACGTGAAGAAGGATGGGACGTGGAGACTCCGTATTGACTATCGGACGTACCTGAACAAGATCACTTTGTCACGAATAGGTACCCAATCCCACGGATTGATGACCTTCTCGGACCAACTCAAAGGTGCAAAATATTTCAGCAAGATCGACCCGAAATCTGGTATCACCCGAGTACCAATTGAACCCTCCGATGTGTGGAAGATCGCCTTCAAAGCCAAGGAAGGCCTTTTCGAATGGGCTGGTCATGCCTTTTCGAGGGTTGACGAATGCTCCCGCCACCTTCATGAGGATGATGGATGACATCTTGCGGCCATTCACCAACTCATTTGTAGTGGTGTACTTGGATGATATTCGATCTTCGACCGGACTTGGGAAGAGCACCTTCACCACATCCGACAAGTCCTCCAAACACCGCGACAACACAAGTTGTGTGCCAATTTGGAGAAGTGCACTTTTGGCATGACCCGGGTTCAATATCCGGGATACATTATTGATGAAAGGGGGGGGGGTGCATGTGGATCCAGCCAAGATCCAAGTCATTCGGGATTGGCCGGCCCCAACCACTATAACAGAGCTTCGCGGCTTTACGGGTCTTGCTAATTTCTATCGGAGGTTCGTGTTGGGATTCTCTCATATCACTTGGCCCTTGAGTCAAGTCACCAAGGGAGGAGCGAGAGCAAATTTTTTTTGGGTCGGAACCTCAACGAAGGCGTTCACGAACCGAAAAAACCCGCCTCTGTTTCGCCCCGTGCTCACTTTACCGGACTTGCAACACCCATTTGAGATCGAGACGGATGCCTCCCGACTATGCTATCGCGCTTCTTACTCAACAGGGGACATCCAGTGGCATTTCACGAGTGAGACATTGTCGACACAGATTCGCAAGTACCCCACATATGACAAAGAAATGTACTCCATTGTGCAAGTTTGTCGACAATGGAAGCATTACATTTTGGGGAAGGAAACAATCATCCACACAGTACCACGGTGCCCTCGCAGCTCATACGGACACGAGGGAAGTTGCGTAATGATCGCCATCGAAGTGGTCTACATATCCGCAACGGTTTCATTTTGAACATCAAAGTATAAGAAGGGTAGCACCAATCATGTTGCGAGTCGCCCTCGGCCGACCACCGATCGTGGTGCTCACCACCGTGCTCAACTCTTGTGGGCACGAGACTTCGATTGCGTCGCTTCTCTGTGAGAGTGACCCCGAGGTCGGCCAAACTTACAAGGCACTCTTGGGGGGTATGCAAGTTCCAAAGTTTCACCTCCAAGATGCACTTTTATGTCACATGGGACACCTTTGTGTTCCTTCAAGCGAGCGTGCCAAGATGATATGGGAAGCACACTACAGGCCGAGTCGTCGGGCATTTCGGGGGTCGAGAAAACAGTGAGCAATCTTGTAGAAGTATTTCTATTGGCCAAACCTTCGAAAGGATGTCGAGAAACACATCGGATCCTCGCATCGCTTGTGCCATTGCCAAACCGACCATCAAGAAGCAAGGCCTATATACTCCTCTACCTACCCCTAGTCGACCTTGGGAATCCATCTCCATGGATTACATGTCGGGCCCGCCTTCTACTAGCAGGTGGAAATGATCGTGTTTTTGTGGTCGTCGACGGATTCTTGAAGATGGCCATTATGGCGGCATGCAAGAAGAATATTACAGCAGAAGCCATCGCTAAACTCTTCTTTGAACGAGTGTGGGTGCACTTTGGGATCCCACGGTCTATCATATCGGATCGGGATAGCGAGTGTTCCTCGACACATTTTGGTCCGGCCTCTAGTCGATGTTGGATACCAAGCTCACCAAGTCCACGACTTTCCATCCCCAAACAGGATGGCCGGACGAGAGGTCGTCAACAGAATGATTGTACACATTCTCGCACATGTACAATTCAAAGCATCCACGCACATGGGACGAGAGCCTCCCCTATGTACAACATAGTTATAATCGGGCACTCCACGAGTTCAATCGGCCATAGCCCCTTTCGGGTGGGCTTGGGATTCAGCCACTATGCCCCATTGACGTAGCCATGCCATTTGCAGTTGCTCAGTGCCAATTCAACTCATGTCCCGATCTCGAAGTTGACAAAGCCAATAGCTTCATCGAGCGCATTCAACACATCCGCCAACGGAGTTCATGATATATTGGACAAAGCCAATGCCAAGTACAAGAAACGCCATGATCAACACTCGGGTGCCACACAACTTCCGGGTGGGTGACAAAGTATGGCTACATTTGCGTAAAGGAGCGCCTCACCGGACCCCACCGCAAGCTTCGCCCGCTCCGATACGGGCCGTACACCATCACCAAGGCCGTAGGGGAACAATGCATTCGAGCTCGCATTCCACCATTCCTTGGTCCGCACCCGGTCTTCAATGTGGATCGCCTTCGTCCTTACTTCCCACCTCTATCGGACACCTCGGACATTGCGGAACAACTCACACCAAGCGAGTTAAATCCGGACCGCATGGAACAGGGCCACCACGGATTGCATCATGGACATGCAAATCAAGAACACTCGCCGACGAGAAGATCCAACTATATCGGGTTGTCAAAGCGTCAACTCTCGCACCAAGGAAAGTGGTTCACCAAGGACCAAGTTCGGCGAGAAATTTCCTCATCTCATGGAGGAACTTAACGCAATGGGGACCATTTGCTTCCTAAGGGGGGAGGAATGATCCGAGTGGATATTGGTGGTCACCCGCCTATTCCACTTGGGGCTCCACCATTGTCTATTTCGAGCTTTTTTAGTTTTGGCACGGTTTACTATTTTTAGCGAGTTTTTCGGGTCCTAAACTTCGGAGCCGTTTTGAGGCCCTAAACGACGTTTTTTTGGGAAAACGGAGGGAAACATGGGTCCATGGACCGATGTTGCCCGTTCCAAATTTGTAGTCCTCGGATAGGTCTTTCTAACGAGGTATGGTACGCGTCAAACGGAGATCGTATGCCAAAGTTACGCCCCTGGGAAGTTGAAACACCAATTTACCCAAACGGGACCCATAGTTTTGGCGCTTCATCTCCTAGGGTTAGGGTTTTGGCCGTTTAGGATTTCCCATTGTTTCTAAATTGATAAATAGGCCCTCGAGCCTCATTGTAACACGAGTTCGGAGGCTCAGTAGCCGCCACATCTCTTCTCGGGAGATAGCTACCAGCGCCCTAACTAGTTTTATTTCCATTCTGTCTGTAAGCAAATTTCAGTTCTTTGATATTAATGAAACGAAGTGTTATTTCCGCTGCATCTCTGTATTTATGTTTATATGTTTATTCTGTTGCGTTCCTGCATAAATCCGGATCAAGAAGAAATGTTGAAGGCTAGGAAATGAGTGGCTAATTCTTCGACTAATGATTGGTAATGATTTAAATGTCCAGAATTACAATGAATAGTATCTCTTACATGTCTAACTATGATTTCTGAATCTCCTAGAACTTTCAGATATTTGATATTAAGATCAATGGATTTTAACAAGCCTTGAACTAATGCTTCGTATTCAGCTACATTGTTTGTACAATCAAATTCTAATATGCATGCTAACATGGTCTTTTGTCTTTCTGGGTTTATTAAAATACAACTCGCACCTGCACCATCTTCGGTTTTAGAACCGTCAAAATAAAGAATCCAAAACAAATAATTAACTACTTTTCTATATGCAAAATTTATACATTTGAAATTATCTGGCTGGGAAAAATTCTCAATCTGAGAAAAAATAGCATTATCAAAGAAAGGTGATGGTTAAGCATTGAAATTTCCCAAAAATGACTCAGCTGAGTAGTTTCCAATAATGTTTTTATTGAACGCTACTGACTCGTTTACTCCTTCAATAGCAGTGACTGTATGCTTCATAAACTTTTCACGGTCTACCTGAATATGATTTGGCTTTCCATTATATGGTAACCACATATGTGACCAGTCTGTTGAAAAATAACCATGTAGTTTTTTAGACCAATTGCAGCTTAAAAATAAGCCATAGAGTTCAAGAATATCAGCCACTAGTATATTAGTTATTTGGGTAACTTTGGGATTTGATGACAATCTGATGGAAACATAATTGATTTCTCCTACCACCTCTACTCTGGTTCTATCCAATTGTACTATATGAACAGATGATCTCCAAGGAGTTATATTCAACTGAGCACAAATTGATTTTGGCATTATGTTTGAGGAAGCCTCTAAGTCTATCAAAAAGTTATGGACGCTTTTATTGTAGATATCATAGGTTAGGAGAAATGGAGGAGTATGAGAGATGGATCGATCACCTATCATAATAAATTTTGTAGCATCAATTTTCATTGAAGGAGAAGGTGGCTTACCCATTTCATTAGCAGCATGTATTATTACTGGAGTAGGTAAGTTTGAAGCAGGAACCACATTTAAGTCTTTGAGTAAGATTTTATGTTGTTGTTTCAATTTAGTAAGTTCATGGATTGAAATGTTAGCTCTTGTTTTCTTCATATCTTCTACTACATTATACTCAATAGTGTCTAAGACAACCATTGTCTTAGATGTAGGTGAAGTGTCTGAAGTAACAGGACTTGTTTGTGTAGCCTTTGAATTAGACTTTCTGCTTACCGATTTGTCTTTAACAGGAGTTGAAACCTTTTGCTGTTAGTTCGGCTGTGTCGCTTCAGTAGTATTTTTACTCCATGTGCTCATAGGTAAAGCTTCAAGTTGTTCTTCATTTAGTAGGATGAAATCCCACATTCCATTTAGTTCAACTTCTTCTTCTTCTTCTTCTTGATCAAATTCAACATTAGATATGATATTTGGAGGTTGAGTATCAGAGGACTGACCTTTCTTAAAATTTCTAAAAGTCTTCTTCGAGCTAGAATTTTCAGCAACTTGTTTCTTGATATATGCCATCTCATTGGTCATGGCTTTCAAAACCTTTTGAAGACCTTCTACATCGAAAGGATATTTTTTTGTCTTCTTTTTGGAATCGTCTTTGAAAGAAACCTTCTTTGATTTTCGATCATCTTGATAATTCTTTTTCTCAAGAGCGGTTATGCGTTTTTATACAAATAGAGATTCTTTCATATTTTCTGCAAGTGTTTCCAGTTTCTCTCTATCAACAAAAATAGCTATGTTAGATGGAGGAGATGAAATATACCACTCAAGTTGAACTTCTTCCCCATGAACTGTTGTGGAAGGAATTTTATTGAGTAATTTATTAAATCTTGAGTTGAAATCTTTTATCTTCTCACCTGTTTTGGCTTTTAGATTTGAAAAATCATTGATGAGTGTAGCAGTGGTCCTGTCATCCCAAAACTTCACTAGAAATTGTTCTTCAAACATATTCCAGCTAGTTATAAAGCAGGTAGACAGTGAGATATACCAGGATCCTACATATTCTTTTAGAGTATATGGAAATAATCTTACAACGCAATCCTGTTCAAATACTCCATTTAAATTGACAGCTAACATAAAATGGTGAATGTGTTCTTCGGCCAGAAGTCCATCATCAAGATTAAATTTAGGTGGCCACGTTTCAGGATATTTAGGAAGAGCATGAAGAGGAGCGGGCATGTTTACAACCCCTGGATTGCTCCATGGGTTTAAGTTTGGTGGAGTTACTTGGCCTTCCATTGGATTTTGGATAGATTGGTTGGGTGGAGTTTGAGTTGAAGAAGAGGTAAGCTGAGTGCTTGGACTAGTTGAACGAATAGTAGTTTGAGTACTAGAACTAGTCAAAGTAACACTAACTGTTGGAATGGAAGTTGTGGAAATGAGTGGAGGTAATGGAAGTGAATGAGATAATATCTCACTGGTGATTGACTCTGATTGGGTCCTCTTTAATCTCTTTTGAGTACTATCGATTGGAAATTCAAAAGGGAGGATTCCTATATTTTGACTTTCTGATCAAGTAAGTATTCTTCGAGGTTGTAAAGAAGATGAAATACTCATATCCGATATTTGAGAAGATTCAGGCTTTTTAGTAGAAATAGATACTCTCTCTAATTTTTCAATCAAATACTGAACTTCTGGGGAAGGATGATGGGAATCAGAAGATAGTATGGGTTGAGTATCACTAGGAGACTTAGGAGAAGGATGGTCAACTTGGAAGTTGATGGGGATCAAGAGGGAGAGAGACTCTTTGATTGACCTTTAGATTGATCAGATATTTTTTCCATTCACAGGGGTTTGGCCCTCCTTCTAGTGCCAAAATTTTGAGGCCTCAGAATTCCACTGCCAAAACACGGGGGAAAACCACCCGGTCTGGACCTTAAAGCAACTCCTTTTCTGTTTGGTGTAGTTGCTCCGACTGCAGATAATGGGACCAGTTTCCCAATAAGGATGATTTTTGAGGGTGTGTGTGATTATATGGCATGCAATTAAAAAATATTTTAATCTATCATATGCATCTATCTAAACTATTTATTCTATTATATACCCAGGATGCTTTTCCTCTATGCGATTTGAAAAGATATACTTCAACTGTTAGTAATATAGATCATTTAACAGTTGAAAGAGATGAAAATGATGTAAAATAATTCTTCTAACAAAAGAGTTTGACTAGAATAATTGTGAAAATATATCACATTCATATATGTGATTATACATTCAATAAGAAACTATAGACAAATATTAGAAAAGAAGTGCATGTAACATTAATCTATAATAACGTTTGGAATATATAATGAAATAAAATATGACTTATCAATTTATAAAGAAAGACTTAATACAAGTGAATAAAAGTACCATATGTACGAAGTGCTACTCATGTAAACTGACAGTAATTGATCTTCTCCTTCTCACTTTCACGCAATTTAAAGAGTATAGTAGTGCAACATAAGTTAAACAACTTTAATTGTCAAAAGATAATAGATGCGTTCCATTAATTCATCAAAGCATTCACAAACTTACAATAGTGCATTCTTTGCAAATTTTTTTGACAAATTTTTGGACCCTTCTCTAAATGCATGAGAGGGGTTTAAATAGTAAAATAACTATTTCTAATAATATATTATTACAAAAATATAGAGGAGGTTTCAAACAACCATCTTCATAGGACTAACTTGAACTACAATCTAGGAAAATAAAATAACAATTTTGATTTATGAATTCCACCCTTTCTTCTGGAGTTGGTCACGAAGTTGAAAAATATCTATCATTGGCTTGAGCTGAGCTGGTTGTGAAATTCTCGATCTGACCTATCCCTTGAATACTTCATTTGAAAGTATGAGTTGTGATCTTTTTGTTGAATCTGTTAAGGATTGAAGAGTCTGATACTAATGATAAGGTTTGATCATAAAATTCCAATAATTTTCTTGATCAAACTTATTTACCTTCTTAATTACTTCATCATGTGTATCTTCTTTCTGCTTCCACTGTGCTTCTATCAGTTTTTTTTCTGAAAACACTTCAGATGTGTTCTCATTGAGAATTTCTTCTTTTACCAGTTGTTCACATACAAATTCAATAATTTTAGTTGATAACTTAGATGTTTTTGCTACTGCTTTCTCCGCTTTCTTGATTCGTGCTTACCAATCTTTGAATATAATCTCCTTATGAAACTTATCTAACTGAGGTATATTAGCTTCTTTTCCTGAGTCTGATGCTTGCCGTTGAATGTGTTCATTGATCTTCTTATCAAGTCTTTCACATTCAAGTTTCTGGATAGCTATCTGTTGGATCAATATTTTATTCGAGTCACAATAAGAGTCAATCATAGAAGCTTGATGAAAAAATATTTCTTCTTCTTTCTTTAACTTATCATTGACATCCAATGCTTCTTTTATGAATTTCTCTAGTTGCGGTTGGCTCTGTATCCTGGTCATTGTTGTTTCCAGTTGTTCTTGTTTCTCATTAATTTCTGTTTGATGTTGCAATTTGAGGCTCTCAAAATCCTTTTGAAATTGGGCCACCTTTGCTTTTATTTTCTCACTGGAGTTGGATTTTTCTTCATTTAACAACCTCTTTAGTTCTTGTATTCTGGCTTCCTTTTGCCTCAAAAACACTCTAACCTCAGTAGCTTTATCAACGGTGGCAGTAGCATATGTCACTGCGTACTGTGATAATTTAGTTAGATGTTCTGTAGGGTCATCTAAGGAATCCTTCCATAGTACATCAACTGATTCATTTGTTAGGTTTGAGATTGTTTCACCAGTTCTTCTTCTTTTGTTCCTCTTAACTATAGCCTTATAGACAAGATGGTAGAAAATGTCTAGTGAAGGAATTTCTTCAATTTGTAAAACTATCTTTTTTGTAGGATAGGACGATATGATCTCTCGATCATGAGTTTCTAGAACTTGTTGTAGTGGATTAATAGTTTCCACTATCTTCTGGGAATTTTCAGGTGTCTAAAAACTAGATACTTGATCAGTATTGGGATTAGCCTTGGGAGTTTTTATTGCTTCAGAAAAATCCTCCCATTCACTACTAAAATTATTCGTTTGAGATTTTTCATACTGATCTAGTGTGTCATGATTGTGTTGAACTTCTTAAGACATTGACTCTGTTCCATTACTTTATTTTTCCTCATGCATATCTATCTCTTGGATTACTTGATCAATTATCTTTTCTGGATTATCCTTTCTAGATTCGGATTCATTTTCAGAATGATCCAAATTGTGAGATTGATGTTGTGATTGACCTGATTCATCCTCAGACATGTCTTTAGCTTCATTATCCAAGCTGATACTTGGAGTAGGTCTGTTGACATCTTCAATAGTTAACAAATTAAGAGGAACTTTCTGCAATATCTTATCTCTATATACGTGGAAAGCTTATAAATCATCTTGACTCAATTGGTTGGATGCAAACTTGGATATATCTGAAAAATTTTCTATACCTTGAAAGAGATCATCAAATCAATCTGTTTCCTTTACAAAAAGTTTCATTTTGAGCTCTGTAATGTAATGTTTAATTACATCATTTGGATCGTATAACCTCTTTGGAATTTCTGCCAATTTCAATAGATTGATCTTAGAAACCTCCTTTTAGGTATGGCCAATATCATATAGTGCAAAAGTGCCACACTGTACAGGGAAATTAGGCCAGACTTGTCTTTTTGTTTTTCATTATCTTTCTTTGTATACGCTCTTTTGTCTGCACACAGTCGCGTATACACGCGAGTTTGTATAAAGGGACCCGCGTATACGCGAGTTTCCCTTAACACAGACGCGTATACACGTCGAGTTGCATAAGCGCTAGGTCGCGTATACCTAGGCGTATTTTGAAATTTTAAGATTCACGGTGTTTTTGGTCTTTTCGCGCTCTGGGAGGCTTGTGTCCGCAGAGTCTCGCGTACTTACCTGGAGTGTGACGGAAGTGGTTTCAAGTCTTGTTTCTCTTTCGTTTGTTCGGAAACTAATATTTTTGGCGAGTGTTCTTGTTGGTGCTGGGCACTCCTGGATTGAGTTCCAAGATTGCTTTTCGAGCATTCTTGGTCGATTTCTGCTATCGAACAAGAGCTTCACGCTCACCGACTCGCTCCTATCTTTGTGTTGTGCTTTGCATTGCGTTCTTTGCTTTGTTTTCGATTGGTTTTCTTGAGTTTCATAGGCTAGGGTTGTGTTGCAATTTTCAAAGAACTTTGCTTGCTTCTTTGGAGTCTTTTGTTGCGGCTAGTTTGCACTATTCGTCTAGGTCGCTTGGTCGAGTTTTTGGTCTTCCGTTGCTCTTATTGATCTTGCATATCATTAGCTTTATAAGGTTTGGGGGCATAGTTGAAGTTTGTGCTTGAAATTCGGTCTCGTTTTGGCTTGAATTGGGATAGTTGTGCTTGGTCTTCTTGAGCTCTTGTTTTATAAAAGCTGAAAAAGCCCAAAAAACATTCGTTTTGCTTTTTGTTTTTTGCATTTCAAAAAACTCAAAAAAACATTCGGCCTTGTTTTTTGTTTTTTGTTGTTGCGTTTTTCATTTTCGTTTGGCCTTATCTTTTGGAGCTTTAGTGAAGTTTCTTGCTTCTAGTTTTTGGTTTGATTTTGAGGAGAAGTTGTCATTTGATTTCTTTTTTCTTGTTGTCAAGTATTTTTGTTGTCTTACACTAAGAGTTCTTGTTTCAAGAATTGGCTTTCCGGACAACAAAAAGATGAGTTAAAATTGAAGGAGCTTTTTTGGGAAATTTCACCTTGTTTCAAGGGACTTTTTGCATCTTAGAATTTACATGCTAGTAGTCATTTGCATTAGGTGCATTGAATCATTTAGTTAGCTTCTTAGTTTTTTGTGAGTGTGAGTTTGTAATTCGAAAAGAAAAATACATTTTTTTAGTCTCGTAGAACCCGTATAGAAATTGCTCTTCATCGAAAGACAAAGAAGCGCATGTGCATGTAGTCGGGTTTTTATTAATTTCTTTTGCGTCAAAACACCATTGGTTTCAACTCCATATCCTTGTGACGTAATACAAACAAACCCTTAAAAATAAGCGATTTAATCTAAAATCAACTAGCAAGTTTTACTAAGTGTCAATCACCAACTAGCTAGCTCAGCAGGGCCTTGGAATAGGTGAGTGGAGAGTTAACTCTCCAAGCGCCGCTCAAACAAACATAGAAGTTGATTAATTGAGCGAAATCCAACTCCGTGAGGTGGGATCGGGGAAAGCTCTCATCCGAGAGTCAAGCGCGAGGGGAAGTGAAGGTTAAGAAGAGGGATACCCCCCCTCCGATTAGCCGAATGCGACCTCGAGACCGTTCCGCCCGAGCCTTCCGATACGATTGGTGTCCATAGTTGATGTTCCTAGGTTCCACACAGGGTGAGCTGCAGTGGGGGAATACCCGTGGTACCGAGGCGAACGTCGCATCACTTTCGGCGCACTTACGGGGGGTGCCCTTGCGAAGCTTGGGTGCTTAAGCCGACAAAGGGTCGTCGTTAGGAGGTCGGCGTAGCTGTTTTTGATACCTTCGCTAGTTGTTCGGCCCTGATCATCCCGGAATGCTTTCGGAAGGCCCTATACTTCGCTTTCTCTGTATTTTGGTGTCCGGTCCTCATCACCCGAGCGGGAAATACTTGGAGGTCGTTTGCTTGTTGTTTCTCGGGGATTTTGATTTTAGTGAGTGCTCTTTGCTCCTAGCTTGCCTAGCTTTTCACTTTTCTTGAGTCTAATATAATAAATGCGTAAAAGTGGCCGATCGAGCGCCTCGACGTTCGAGGAGAATCCGGGGGTTATCTCTCGAGAGTGCGCAGCCTTCTTCGAGAAGGCGTAGGAGCGATTTAGCGGTGGTTTTCACCTGTAGAGTCCGACGCCGTGGAGAGAGATCCTCCACTAAGGTCCGAAGGTTTCGTTGCCGATTCCAGGTGTCGGTTCCGAGAGGAGCGTTCGCTCACCTCGAGAGTATTGTTTCCTCGGGAGAAGAAGATTTTCGGATAGAAGATATACCCCGAGCTCCCAGCCTACGGGTCCATCTCCTCTTCCTCCACGATCATCCGTTTGTTATTCGATACGTCGGACCGAGTACGAGAGACCACCGGATCTTCCATATCTTTCTTATCTTTCGATGGCCACGACCGGGAACGCGGCTTCTACCGTGAGTGTCGCGGGCATTCGGACCCCCTCGCTCGTCGAGGCGGGGGGCACTCTGCTTTCTATCTTCGAGTGCTTCTAGCATCTGCTATGTTTGGCTCGGGTTCACCCAAGCATATGCTTCTCAATTTGGTCCCTTACGTTTAGGGATGTCCATTGCTGGAAATCCTCTTTTTTCCTTTACCGCCGGTGCCGATCGGATCTACGACCATGTCTAACATGGCTAGTGGATCGAGCTTCGTTTCGGGGTTTCCCCTTTTGGGGACTGGGCATATTCCCGGTCCCCAAATCCTTCTTTAGGTCGTTTCCTTTTACGTCCCTGGACCCGCAGTTTCAACCCTTGGGTCAGCCAAGTTCGGCTCGCTCATGGGATGGAATCCTATGTTTGCAACGTCGGGGGCGGGGAATCGGTTCCTCGCGAGTCATCGAGGGAATGCTTCTTTCCTCGCATCGAGTGCTTATCGGTCTTTTTTCTCCTCTTGTCTAATGCGTGGAACCCCTACTGCTTTCCTCTTCGGTCAATACTTCGGCTGGGGAACTAGTCCGGGTTTTGGTAACTCGGCGTGGGGAGGAGGTTCTTCTCCGTTTTCTATGGGTCCTTTCTCAGCGCACTGGTGCCTCATCAAGTCCCGAGCTATTCTTTTCGAATGTTGGAAATCCATCCCATCAAGGATGGAATTCTCGAGCTCCGCCTCGATTACCATTTCCGGCAACGTTAAACTTGCCAAACTTGTCGAAGTTAACTAATGACCCGATTCGGTATAGTCGGGGTGGCCTTCGGTTCCAACCAAACTTCCTTCGAGACATTCCTAAGTTTGAAGGTAAGAATGGTGAAGATCCGGCAGACCATCATCACCACTTTTCCACTTATGGTGCTCTTCAAACTCTCTCGATCGACGACTCGATTAGATTGAGATTATTTCCGAAACGCACCTAGCTCGGAAATGCCGCAAAATGGTATATAGAGCTCACTGAGGCGGTTTCGCCACATTTGGAGAACCAGTCGTCACTTTTCTTAACCATTTTCGCTTTGCACGTCGAGATATGAGGTTGGGACCGAACTCCTCGGCTAATTTTAAGCGAGGATGAGGCAACTCACATTTCCGATCATATTCGTGAATGGAGGAGAAGGAAGAGGCTTATCAAAGCCCATATTCCCGGGTGAGTTCCTTCTCGAGTGGTTTTTGAAATCGCTTCGGTCGAGATATTTCAAAGGATGTATCCCTATCGAGGGGCATATTCCGAGGAGCGAGCCATCTTTAGGGGCCCAACGGTTAGAACCGATCTATTCTCGACTCCGGGGTACTTTACAAGTATTTGCCCAATGCTCCTCGCTCCAAGTTGGATTTATCGAAACCCAAACCTAGTCCGCATGGTGACGGACTTGTCGGATCGGTCGTTAGTAGTGCAGACCGAGTTTCTCGCTTTCTCAGTGCGTCAGTTGTCTTTACAATCTTCTCCTTCCGGTCGATCGTGCCCTGTTGATTCATCACCTTCCCGAGTCCTTGTCCATAAATGTCTGTCCAATCTTCCGAACCCAAAGGAAATCAACAATCCGATGGGAAGAAGAAGGGACGTAATAACAAGAAGAAGGGAAAAAAATGGGAAGGGCAATGCAAATAAAACCAACGAGCGTGTTGGTGAGGGCCAAAAGGAGAAAAAGAAAGTGAAGTTTCCATGCAAGCTTTGTGTCGGAGACCATGTCACACACCTTTTCCCGAAAATTCGAGATGCTCGGCTCATTATCTCAGCGAGGGTTCTTCTAGTTCCCGGGTGCTCGTGCTAACAAACCCTTTTCCCCAAGGGTAGCAATTAATTGTCGCGCGCGAACCAAAATCCCGGGGCTTCCTCCGGAGGTGCCCAGGAAGGGGAAATTCCATCGAATATCTTTATGATGAGTGCTCACGTGGATGTCGCTATGAGATCCCGTGATTATGGCGGAGAGGAATCTTCGAAAGCTAAGGAAGTTCCCGATGCTCAAACGAGCCGCTTCACATCACGAAGCCAACTCGTTGAGTCTATGCCTCGGATGCCGAAAACATCTTCTAAGCGGTCAACGATTAATCCGAACGCGAGGGCTCGCCCGAACTACTCGATTGTAGAAGATCCGGCGCGAGTCCTTGTGCTATGTCGGCTTTAGAGGTACTCCAGTCTTGTACGGCTCAACGCAGTGCTTTTTGCTCGTCGCCATTGGGGCTATTGATCCGAAAAATTCTCTTTTGATTACTTTTGATATGAATAATTTTAAGAAGAGACTTCCTCATCATATGGCCTTCCATATTAAATCATCATATCGGAAGACTAATATCTTTCGCACGGTTGTTGATGAGGGTGCTTCTACTTGCGTGATGTCTCTCGCATGTTGGAAGACACTTGGATCTCCAAAAGTCTGCTCCGTCTAGCATCTGTTCTTACCGCATTCGATGGTCATTCTCACGCGACCCCATGGTATTGTCCCTGGCTTTGCCCATCCGTGTTGGGGGAAAAACCCATTAACATAGAGGTTGAGGTAGTAGATGCGACCTTGGACTACAACCTTCGTCTGGGGAGGAACTCGGATATATGAGATGGATGCCATTGCATCCTCATTGTTTCGAATTGTATGTTTCCCCCACGAAGGGAGGATAGTCACGGTGGATCAACTGACTCGTCCTCCCGTAGACCCTGGATGCGCCTTCGACTCATCCGTGCCTAAGTTGGATAATACTAAGGCGCCCGTCGAGAATCCGGGAGTTGGAATGTATTCTTCCCCGATGGGTTCTTTTGATCTTCCTCCTCCTAAGGTCTCTATTAATGCTATTTCATCCTCCAAGGCTCCCCTTCGAAGAGAGTTCTTTCGAACTCATTATTTTTTCGGACCCTTGGACCTTACCTTCTCCAACAACCACATTGGAAGAAGGGCAAGTGGGTGGAATGGCATTCCCACTTTCGCACGTTCGAGATTACATATCGACTCGTTGTTGACACTCGCAGTAGCCCGATTCGGCTCCTCTTTCGCCGGAAAGAGTTGGATGGTGATGTGGCTCCCGCTGGACGCTTACTTCTTCTTCTCGTCCCGGGGATTGTCTAGATACCACTCTTCCATCTCGAAGAGGCCATCCCCGGGAAGCGATGACGGTATAGATAGACCGTGGGATGACTTGCATCATCGGTCTTACTTCCTACCCGACTTGAGCGAAGTCGAAACAAGTTTTCCAAGTCCTCGATCTCCCGGATATGTTCACCCGCCTTGAGCTCCCCTTAGCACCAAAGCACAGGGTTTATCGTCGAAGGGAACATGGGTCGTGATCTCTCCTACTATCCCGGTGAACATCTCCGAGAATCCCAATATTGTCGAGAATGTCTTCATTGGAGCCGAATGTTCCGGTGACGAGATTCAAATCTATACCGAGCTCTTCAAAGAGTATAGGGATGTTTTTTGCTTGGTCTTATGAGGAAATGCCCTGGCATAGACCCATCTATCGTCCAACATGAGATCAAGACGTATGAAAACGCTAAGCTTGTCGAGCAAAAACTTCGTCCTAGTTAATCCTAGGAAGGCAGCAACCATCAAAGCTCGAAGTTGAAAAAGCTCGCTTAAGGTGGGATTCATTTTCAGCTCCTCCGATCGAATGGGTTTCAAACCCCGTTCCGTAGATAAAAAAGCAAGGAACGATTCCAAGGTGCATCGATTTCGCAGAGACCTCGAATAAGGCGTGTCCTAAGGATAATTACCCCACACCGTTTATTGATCGATTATTGACGAGTGTGCTGCAGTAACGAGATTTTCTCCTTCATGGACTAGTTTCTCAGGTTATAATCAAATTACTATCCGTCGAGAAGATCAACATAAGACCGCATTTATTTGTCCCCAGGGGTACGTTTGCATATAAGAAAATGCCTTTTGGTCTTAAAAATGTCGGAGCTACCTTTTAGCAGGGCCATGTCTTACGCCTTCCACGACATCAAGAAAATCATTGAGGCATACTTAGATGATCTAGTCGCTCATTCTCGAAAGAGGATGGATCATCCGAGTCACCTCGGCAAATATTTGACGAGTGTCGTTTTTATAAAATTCGTTTGAATCCGAACAAGTGCATTTTCGCGGTAACATCCTAGTCTACTGTTGGGATTTATCGTGTCTAGGGAAGGGATAAGGGTAGAACCCTTCAAGGTTGAGGCAATACTTCGACTTGCCTCCCCGTCTTCAATCCGTCGACTTCAAAGTCTCCAAGGGAAGTCTAACTTTCTTCGGAGGTTTATCGTTAACTATGTCGAGATTACAAAGGGATATCATGAGACTCGTTGAAGAAAGGAGTTCCTTTTTCTTTGGGACGACTATGCTCAACGCTCATTCGATGCCTTGAAAAAGGCATTGACCTCTTGCTCCTTTCTGAGTCCACCCGATTATAGCAGAGATTTTCTTTTGTATCCGGCTACGGCAGAATCTACCATTGGTATGGTTCTCGGTTCGGGAGGATGATGCTCTTGTTGAGCATGTTATTTACTACCTTAGTCGAGGACCTGGTAGGACCCGAACTTCGATACACCCCCAGATAGAAAAATTAGCCTAGCAAGGAGATCCATGCTCTGTGCGGCGACTCGGCATTATATTATTCTTCGCAAAACTTATGTCTTGGAAGCCGCCAATCCATTTCGGTTTGTCCTCGCAGCGAGTGATTGGGGGCAAATATAATAGATGGATTGTGATATTACAGAATTCGATCTAGAGTTCATGTCTCGCCAAATCCAAGAAGTCATTAGTCTTTGCGGAATTGATCTCCGAGTTGCCTTGTGGTGAGGAGATGATTTATGATGAGTCCTTTCCGACGAACACTTGTTTTTAATCTCTCCACAAGATCCTTGGTATGGGGATATCATTGTGTATCTCCCAGTACTGCGAAGTTTCCCTCTTCTTTTTCGAAAGATGAGTGTCGTAAGTCGCGTCACTTAGCTAAAAGTTATCTCGATTATTGGTGATGCTTTGTACCGTCGAGGGGTTGATTCAATCCTAAGACGTCGCTTAACTTTCGAAGAAGCGCGAGGGCCGTGCTCAATGATTCTCACAGAGGGAGCTTGTGGGGGTCATTTATCGTGGGCTTGCTACAGCCCAAAAGATTTTGCGTGCTCGGCTACTTCGGCCCTCGATTTTCAAAGATTGTATTGAATCGGTCAAGAAGTGTCATCCTTGTCAAGTGTATACTCGAAAAATGTGCGCTCATCCAGCTCCGCTTTTTCCGAAATACGTTATCGTCGGACCCTTTACAAAAGTGGGGTATGGATTATAATACTTGTAACCCGCCTTCGGCAAAAGGTCACAAGTACATTATCGTAGCAAGTAGACTACTTTACGAAGTGGGTCGAAGCTATGCCTACTTTTGGGAACGATGGTGAGACTGCAGCTCTTTTCTTCTTCAACCAAGTTATCGCTCGTTTCGGTATACCTAGAGAGATTGTCACCCGACCATGGCGGTCACTTTCGGAAATAGTATGATGGCCGAGTTGGCTCTTAAATTGGGTTTCCCGGCAGAGCATTCATCTCCATATTATCCCTCGGGCCAATGGGCAAGTGGAAGCCGTGAATAAATCCTTGAAGCCAATTCTTCAACGGACAATTGATAAACATAGATCCAACCGGCACATTATGCTATATCCCGCACTCCGGGCATACGAGACGTCAGTTAAAACCGCAACTCGGCTTTACTCCGTTTCGCTTAGTCCACGGGGTGGAATCCGTATTTCCCATCGAATGCGAGATTCCTTCCCTTAAATTAGTTGTTGAGCTTCTTCCCGACACTTCTAGTACGGCGCAGCGGCTTCTTCATCCGGAACATCTTGATGAGCAGCGTCGAGATTCCGCCACGTTGAACGAAGCGCATAAAAACCGAGTTAAAGCTCGCACGATAAGGCGGTTAAGCCTAGGGTCTTTTTCCCGAAGGTGACCTTGTTTTGGTCTATGCCCAAGAAAAAGATGCCTTGGGGGGCGGGAAAGTTTAAGTCAATGTGGTATGGCCCCCTATATCGTTAAGAAGGTCCTTAAGAAAGGAGCGTATACCTTGGTTGAATTCGAAGGGAATGAGTTGCCGGAGCCCCGAAATGGGCTCTATCTCGAAGAAGTATTATGCCCTAGGCTTTGGCCCGGCATTTTGCTTTGTATATAGTAGTTTTTTTGTTTTGTACATATCTTTGTTTGATTTTCGTTTTTTGATGAGGTGGTGATGTTTTTGATCTCGCTTTGGGCGAGTTGTGTTGATGTCATGAGTCATTTTGGTTTCGCCGATGGTGCTAGTAGACACACCCGAACTTAGCTTCCGCGGCTTGGGTGCTTCATTATCCTTCCCTAGGTCACCGTTGGTATCAAGAGGGGTGTGCATTGGTCCCCTGCTTCCAATAACGTAGCGGAATCACACCGCAGCTCATTCATCTACTCTCTGAGGCAATATCCTTGGGTGTTGATTCGTTGGTAGTTTTCTTGGACTCCCGACTGGTGGTGTCGCAGTTGAACAACACTTATCGGGTACGAGATCCAATTTTATTACGATTGTTCTTGAGGGTACGTTTGTTACAAAGGTCATTTCAATTTTTTAACATTCATTCATATTCCTCGAGCCGACAATTGGTTTGTCGACTCATTGGCTAATCAAGCTTTAGATTGGCATATTAATCATTCAATACAATAAATTTTAGTCATCGAAAACATCATATATTTGATACATTTATCACATCACATCAAATATCGCCGTATATATCATCGGAGTGTCAAAAAAACTTTACAAAATTTGGATCCATAAATGCCGTACAAAACTTGGGCTTATGCCCCATCATGTTCGGTATCAAAAAAGAATATACAGTCATCTAACATATAAAATCTGTCTACTCCCCGAGGACCCCCGCTCGAAGTCGTGTTCCTATAGAACATAACCGCAGAGTGGCCACACTGCGGAATAATCTAACCCGGGCCACGGGGTACTCCTACAACTCGTCTCCGGGACTCGCTTCCCGCAAATCCTCCACAAGCAGCCCATAGGGATTTGGCGGGTCAATCCCTCCAAGTTTCTCTCGTACGGCTCCGGAGTGTCCCGTCGGAATCCACCGTCTCCGCCTCACCTCTGCGGCGCTTGTGGCGCGGTAGGCCCTCGGACGAACTCGGTCCAACATCCGAAACATGATCATTTTTAATTTTCGATCATTATGAATCCAATCCAAAAAACATGTTTGTTTTTTCATTTTTCATACATAATTGAAAAAATCCAAAAAAAATCATATAAATCAAAAAAATTTTGCAAAAAACTTACCGATCGCTCCCTCATGTCAGCGCCGGTGGAAGTACTAGATCCGGATCTCCTCGGAAATCCATCCCGAAGATAGGGATAGTCGTCCACCGCGATGATCCGTTCTCCCCACCATAGGAAGAACTCATCGTCCCACGTGGTTCGGGGGTACTTCGCCGCCCCCCGCCCTCTTCATCATGTCCGCCCAACGGGCAATTCTTGGGTCTCGCGAGCCGCCGATAGTCGAGATGACTCTGGGTCTCAAAGTTGGAACTCTCTCGAAGAAGAATGTAGTCAAAATGGTACCATAGCCAAAGTGTTTAGTTTTGGTCCGGCGAATAGAAGTCAGCTGTTGTTTCATATTCGGTAGTGAGGTCGTGCACCAATCATACACATGAACTAAGCATTCTACGACTATGCTCATGTGCGTCCCCGGACGCCCGATGCGTTGAGGAAGATCCCCGCCACTCTGCCGATGGTGAACAGGAGGATCTTCATGTGCAAAATCCCCCGATATCTCTAATAGCAATCCGTGTTCCAACTTTCTTGGAATTATCTACGCAATATATTTGGACATAGTCTTCCACGCTAACCCTCCCCGTGGGTTTTCCGTGAAGGTCTACTGGGGTCTCCCCTCCGGGAGAGTCCGAAAGAATGAAATATATATCCTCCACTTCTATGCGTAGAGGCATCCGATCAATTATGAAGCAATCTCGATCCGGTTCCCGCATTTACGAGCATTTCAAGCAATCGCACATTACTTTTCATATTGGGCATTTTGAAGAATTTCAATAATCCAGCAGCTTTCGGAGGATATTTTGAGTCACGCGGTCCCGCATGACCTCTTGGTCTACCGCACTATGCTCACGTTCCCTCCAAGAGATAGTCATCCCGAAAAAATTTCATCAAAATTTGCATTAGAAACACTTTTTTTGAAAATGGACTCGCGCATATGCGACTTTCCCCCGTGCACAATCACGTGTATACGCGGCTTGCCTTCATTGAACCCGCGTATGCGCGATACGCATTTTTTTTAATAAGGGTTTCAAGGTAAAAAAATCACTTAATTTTAGTTTTTTAAACGGACAAAAATGAATAAACAGGGATGATTAAGGAGCCTACACCGAAGTTTCACTCGAATTCCGACTGCTTGGTTCTTCTCCCGATTTGACGAAACAAGTTTTTAGCTCCGCAGCTCTTTTTCCAAATCGACTACGCAATAATGAACCAAATGAGAGGTAATTTGTGTATTTATGGCTAAAAATTGAAAATTTTCGAAAAAATTTCCTTATGTTTATTTTTTTCGATATATCTTATGTCTGTATAACTCGATTGCTTGGAAGTGCCCGAGTTTGGTATATTTTTCGGGTACATTTTGACGATTTTGGGGTTTTTCCGGATTTTTGATCCATGATTTTCGACTCTTCATGGCGGGTATATGATCTTCACCGGCATATAGGTTAGGGAATCACTTTCCGTTGCATCTTGCATACTAGCCTCCATACTGATCACTTGCCTTAGGGTCGATCCCATCGTGTCATGAGCATTACACCCATTTCACTCGCCGATTTTTTAAAATCATGACTTGATGGTAGAGCCTTCCTTTACATGGGCTTCCTAGTTAGTTCCTCGCTATCACTTGTTGCCCATGCTGCTTTTTATGTAGGCTCCGGGAGTCCTCTTTAGTCCCGTCATGTCTTCTCGTGTTGAAGCTTCATTCTTCTCCTTCATCACTTATCATTTTTCTCGGCTTATACCCTAGAGGCTCCCCGGTGTCGTTAAGTTGTATTACCGCATTGCATATTGGCTACGTGTTTATCCCGGCCTTTAGCCGGCTTCATTTGGACTCGATGTTTAAGCCAACTTTTGACCTTGACTTTCTGTACAAGTTAACCATTGCATGCACTTAGCTATCACGACTTGACACCTTTGTACCCATGGATGGAACGTTCCTTTGAGTATCACCGACCGGGTTTTCGCCACCTTGCATTGAGCATAGGATTGTTCCAATCCCGGGAACTAGTGCATCCGCTTTCTTGATACTCGTTCTATCCATTGTACCATAGCATTCTTTTATTCTTTTTTCGTGCTTATTATATGAAAAAGACAAAAAAAATCAAATATAACAAAAAAGAGCGGGAACGGGATGTATCTTCGTTATTTTGATGGCGATGACAGAGTCGGCTTTGTCGCCCTTGAACAAAGCACATATACTTATATATATTTCCTTCATTTGGGATGGTTCTAGTTTGACCTAGGTTCAGCCTTTACCATGTTTCACTTGTCAGTTCTCCCCCCGGTTGGTTATCTCTTCCAATCATATGGAGAGTTTGTTTTGCCTCCCTGCAAGATAGACTTATACGGTGTCACTTTTTCATCGCCATGGTCATCACGCAGTCGTGCTTTTGTTCAAGGGAAGTCTAGCCTCGAGTCGGCCATTCTGCGGTGTCTCTTGACTCATTATTCGGCCGGCCTTCCCGGTCTTGTCGGTATCATGTTCTATCACATCGGATGTTTTGATCTTCTCGCTCGTGTCTGGTTTGAGAAGGTCCCCATTGACTTCTTGTCGGCGGGTTTGTCTCTTATCGACTACGACACATTGCTCCGAGAGCAAGCCTAGAGCCGCACCTTGGGCCTATTTCCATCATTGATAGGTGACCTCGTGCTCGGCATTTGATCATCATCATGGGTCTTTGACCGAGTGGTTTCCCCTGTGTTCGACGTCGCACACATTATCACACTTGGGATTCGTGCGTACACTGGATTTCCATTTGACCCTACTCGGTGAATTTCTCGCCTCGTGTCGACTTTCATTATTGGTTGGTTCGGGAGGGTTTCTTCCGTGTGCTAGCTTCATCTTGTGCATGTCGGAAACGTACTTCGGTTTTGGTTCCATCACTCTACTTCGTCCGATTCCTTCCAAATCTTGGCCTCGCGGGTTACACTCGCGCCGGACCGATGTGGGATGCCTTAATGCCTTCCTTCCAGCAGATCTTTTCCCATCGACTCCAACTCATTGCTCGGAGAACAAGATCTAGAGTCTTTTTGTCGAGTACCTTAGGGTTTGCGATCATCGATGGCGGACTCTTCGCTATCGACAGTGGGGATTCATCATTGCCTCTCGATTGGTAGATTCTTTCAAGTGTTCGACTTCAACTCATTCATTCACACTTGTCGAGTTGTACTCGGGGCACCTTGACACTCATTATCATTATCGGTGGGTTGTCTCGCGTTGGTTAACGGGAAACATCATTGCCTGCTAATCCAACGATTTCTCACATGGTCGACTTCAGCTCATTTATTCCCATTGTGTAGAATTGTGCCGTTGTGATCGGTGAAGACCTCGGGTTGTATCAGCATTTTTTCGGTTCACCGCTGACGGTCTTTTCGGTTTCGCGGTGTTGCCGTCCACCCTTATATGTTGCGGTTCAACACGACGAAAGCATCTTATATGTTGGTCCCCGAGTTGCGTGATTGTACCGTTTGATCCACCACTTATGATCCGGTACTTGGAGATTCGATCATTTATTTGATCGGACATCCGGTTGCACCATCTTTGATCGCCTTTCTATATGTGATACTTGGACATTGATACTGTACTTGTATTTCCGGGCCCTCGCTCGGATGATTCACTATGTACTTTCGGCTCGGTTATACTTGTATACATATTGGATCTATTTCATTACTTTCCATATGATGTATTTTTGGTCGAGCATGGGTATGCCCGCCTCGGCATGAGTTGACTCTCTGGTTTCTTTCATTGGTTTTTGGCGAAAGCTGAAATCGATGAAGTCCTCTCTTGTCCTTGCGAAGTTCTTTCTATGTGCATAATACATTTCGGCCATCATGTACCCCTTTTCGACCTCATATATTATGGGGGGCATCCGTTATAGCATCATTTCTCACTTTGACATGATTCATGATTTCTACATGGCTTTTTGGGCACCCATTCCTACAGACTTGGAAAAATTCACTTAAAAACAGTGGAAAATCCCTCATACGCGACTACGCCCATACTTTTCCACGTGTATACGCGAGTTCAGACTAGACTTTTCCGTGTATGCCATTAAAATGATTAAAAAATATATAAAAAAATCCCTAATTTCGTGCCCTGGGTTGATGGTTACTCGGGTAGTTCAACCACCCCTGACTGTGTCAACTCGTTTCCAAGCTATCTGAAACTACTTGGAGGGACTATAAAAAAGCCCTCATGTGTATGGCCTAAGGGAGAGAGAGAAAGTATTGATATTATACTCTGTCGGTATTCCCTATCCAAGTCCGATTCCCCGTGCCTCCTGCACTTTCCCGATTCATTGTAGGAAACCCTTGTTTCCTTGAGATACACATCCCTTTATATGTTATCTCGTATGCACCCGGCTTTGGAAGGAGTCTTAGCGAGGCAAGGGTCGGACGGATCCGGACGACGGTCTCGCGAAGGCCTTGGAAGGATCGGGTGATCTATCCTCTTGATTACTTTTGTATGTACTATTTATAATACGAAGTATCATGTTGTTCTCGAAATAAACGTGTTAGTGTATGCTTTAATGTATGAAGAATATTTGTTATACAAGCATTCATTATGATTTATTTAATGTTTTATATGAATCTCATCGACACATAGAGTAGAAATATGCTCGTACAACTTGTCCTTTGTGCTCGGTTTCTTCTTGTATTTCGGGTTAAGGAGGAAGGACGGTTGCGAGAGAGTTTGGACTCCACATGGATCTACTTCAAACGTAGGACCAACGGGTAAACCTCTCATTCTGCTCTATTTAGTTTTTATGAATGTGCATGATTGTGTGAGTCTCTGTTAAGTAGTACGCCCCTGCTCTGTGGAGGTTGAATCCCAACCAACCTCTAGGGTGTTAATTCCCCGAAACAGTGAGACATCATTATTTCATCATGGATTAATGAAGTTATTGGTTTTAGATGAAATTAAAAGGTTAGTCAGAGATTGGTCCTCTTTCTTGTTTGTCAGTGGTTTTGAGTTGGATGCTCTAACTCCAAAAACTCCTAGACCTAGGAAAGTTCCATCACCACTAGCAGCAGAACATAGCCAACCATTCGTAGTAGAGCCAAGTGAACCTACAAGAGTAGAAACAAGTAAACAGGTTATAAATAAGCCATATAAAATGTAGAGTTTTGATACACCAAGTGCCACACCTACAAAACAAAAGTCAAAGGTGGTAAAACCTGCAAAAAAAAAACAAACTGTTAGAAAACAAGGAACCAAAAGGATAACTAGGAGTCAAACACTAGTTTTGGATGAGAAGACAGTGGTTGTAGAAGACAAAGCAGAAGCTAAGGGAAATATATATGATATTTTACATGCCATTGATATAGAGGAAACTCCTATTGTCCAAGCTGAGTTTATAGAGGAAGGTGGGCAGAAGTTAAAGAAGGATAAATCTGCAAAGAAATTAGAGTTTGAGGGAGAAGATGCAGGCTTCATGTTCCAAGCAATAAAGCCTATGACAAGGCATGCTAGGAAGCTATTAGAGAGCAGTAAATAAGTAAAACCACTCACTGACATAGCTCAGCCACCTCAAGACATTATTGACCTTTCATCACCTCTAGATAAGGATAGAGTCAACAAATCTAAGAAGGGAAAAGAGAAGGTGATGGAAAAAATCGAGTTGCATCTCCTTGAAGAAAAATTGAAGGTGGAAAATCATGAAATTGTTTTCATGAAAAAATAAGCAAGAAAACACAGTGTGGATAAGACACAATTTGAAAAAATGAAGGCAATTTTGGAATAACAAGTGGACACTGTCTCTAAGACTTTGGACAACACACAACTGCGAATCAAATGGACAATTCCAACAAGGAAAGAATCCAAACATGTTAGGAGGATGAACACACATTTGAAAGCCACAAATAGAAGATTTAAATACCAGGTTAAATACCTTCAAGATAAACTTGAACTGATTCATGAAGAATTAGAGACAAAAGGACTTAAAATGACTGTAATTGAAGAGCCAATAGCTCAACCAATTGTAAATGAGAAGGAAATGCCTCAAGGAACATAAGGTAAGTTGGTTTATGGTTGATTGAGACTATTGAAATGATTAGAGACAATATTTTGGCACTAATAGGGTTCAATTTTCAAAATTACACAAAAACTTCATTTTCAGCACTTTTCAGCAGTTTCGTAGCGACTCTAGGCTTGAAGGGCAACAAAACACTATGAAACTACTGTAGCTTCTCTTTTGACTTTTTGGATCAGTTTTGAATTATATCAAGAGGTGGAATTGGTATAGGATATGTGTTTAATGATGATTAACACTATGTTAAAGGAAAGAATCAAGAACTTTGAGGTTTAAGGCATTTTTTGCAGTGCTACGAAAGTGCACTACAAAAGTGCCTTACTTTCGTAGCGCACATTATTTCAGCCTTTTTAACAGGTTTTGGAGCACCTTTTGGACATCTGGAGATTATGAAATGGTTAAAGACCATGAAAATTAGTTACTCAACACTCAAGAACCACAAATTGAAGATAAACTAACATCCAAAGTATTCGTGGAAGAAGAAGACCATTTTCCTAAAAAACAAGGTTTTTTTTCCTAGTTTTGAGGAGTTCAGTTGAGTGGTCATAAAGTGATTAATACCAACATCTAAATTCAAACATGTGACAAAATACCTGTCAAATAATGTAATTTTTTAGTAGATAAGGTTGTTAAAGGAAATAAGGAGTAGTTTGAGTCCTAGTAGGAATAGGGCTGTCAAGTAGGATAGGTGTTCATTTGTCATTAATTTGATGTTTTAAGGTTATGCAAGGTGTCATTAGGAAAAAATTCGATGTATCTAGCATGGAGGAAAGTGATGTATCTCATGATGTATCAACTCTATTAAAGGCCATTGAGTCGAATTTGTCAAGGGTTGGAGATTTTTGGCAAAATTGCAGCTTATTGTAAATTGACTGTTTCAGCAATACAAAGATTTTTTACTTGACCAACCTGAGATTCTGAATGATTTTTTAGTGCTTACCTATCTTATCTATACCTCTTATGTATCTCATTTGCAATGGTTTTCATTTATAATACTCATAATTCATTCTTGAAATGCTCTGACTTCCTTTATAGATGAATTGATTGTGTATTTTCCTGTTTCATGTGTGTGTGACCGACTACTAAAAAATCTGACCTACCTTAGCTTCCATGTCAAGTGAACTCACTGAATCATTGAAAGTGTTGACTCCATAATACCAATGTTTACTTACTGATATTATTTTCAACCTACTCTCATCATAAGCAAGTTTTTCCTAAATAGAGTTAGCCATCTACATATTTATTCAATATCATTAACGCTTAAGATATCCATATCAGACTGAGGAGGCTAAGCCTCAGTAACAATATTGGTTTGAAAAAGTTATATGAGATTGTCTGATTAGCAGCCAATCAGAAGCAATTTTGTGATAACATTCTCTTTGAGAAGTTCCACTTTTACCAGTTGTTCACATATAGATTCAATAATTCCATTTGATAACTTAGATATTTTTGCTGCTTCTTTCTTCGCTTGCCTGATTTGTGCTTCCCAATATCTGAATAGAATCTCCTTATGAAACTTATCTACCTAAGGTAGATCAACTTCTTTTCCTGAGTCTGATGCTTGCCATTGAATGTGTTCATTGATCTTCTTTTCAAGTCTTTTACATTCAATTTTCTGGATAGTTATCTGTTGGATCAGTATTTTATTCGAGTCATAATAAGAGTCAATCATAGAAGCTTGATGAAAAAATATTTCCTGTTCTTTCTCTAACTTAGCATTGACATCCAATTCTTCTTTTATGAATTTCTCTAGTTGTGGTTGGCTTTGTATCCTGGTCATTGTTGTTTCCAGTTGTGCTTGTTTCTCATTGATTTCTATTTGATGCTGCAATTTGAGGTTTTCAAAATCCTTTTGAAATTGGGACATCTTTGCTTTGATTTTCTCACTGGAGTTGGAGTTTTATTCATTTAACAACCTCTCTAGATCTTGTACTTTGGTTTCCTTTTGCCTCAACAACACTCTAACCTTAGTAGCTTTATCAACGATGGCAGTAGCAAATGCCCCTGCATACTATGATAATTTAGTTAGATGTTCTGTAGGGTCATCTAAGGAATCCTTCCATAGTACATCAACTGATTCATCTTTGAGTTTTGAGACTATTTCATCAGTTCTTCTTCTTTTGTTCCTCTTAACTACAACCTTATAGCTAGGACTGTAGAAAATTTCCAGTGAAGGAATTTGTTCAATTTGTAAAACTATATTTTCTATAGGATAGGCTAGTATGATCTCTTGATCATGAGTTTCTGGAGCTTGTTCTAGTGGATTAACAATTTCCACTAACTTCTAGGAATTTTTAGGTGTCTAAAAACTAGTTACTAGATACTTGATCAGTATTGGGATTAGCCTTGGGATTTTTTATTGCTTCAGAAAACTCCATCCATTCACTACTAAAATTCTTTGTTTGAGATTTTTCAGACTGATATAGTGTGTCATGACTGTGCTGAACTTCTTAAGGCATTAAATCTTTTCCATTAATTTCTTTTTTCTCATGCATCTCTATCTCTTTGATTACCTGATCAATTATCTTTTTTGGATTATCCTTTCTATATTCGGATTCATTTTTGGAATGATCTGAATTGTGAGATTGATGTTGTGATTGACCTGATTCATCCTCAAACATGTCTTTAGCTTCATTATCCAAGCTGATACTTGGAGTAGGTATGTTGACATATTCAATAGTTAACAAATTGAGAGGAACTCTCTGCAATATCTTCTCTGTATATAGTTGGAAAGCTTCTAAATCATCTTGACTCAATTGGATGGATGCAAAATTGGTTATATCTGAAAAATTTTCTATGCCTTGAAAGAGATCATCAAATCCATTTGTTTCCTTTACAAAAGGTTTCATTTTGAGCTTTGTAGTGTAATTTTTAATTACATCATTTGGATCATATAACCTCTTTGGAATTTATGCCAATTTCAATATATTTATCTTAGAAATCTCCTTGTAGGTATGGCCAATATCATATAGTGAAAAAGTGCCACACTGTATAGGGAAATTAGGCCAAATGGATTTCTTCGCATCTTTTAGTTGTTTAGTGATATCGTTAACAAGTTGGTAAGCTATCTCTCGTGCAAGCAAATTATCAGGAACATAATAAGGTAAGACGTGGGGAGAAGCATAACTCCCGAATACTTTGAAATATGTAAAATTCTCCTCTGCAAACCACCTAGCCACAGAAATAATATCTGTGCTAGCCTCTTCAGAAACCCTAGGAGCCCTTTTATTGAATATAATTTGGTGCATAGGTAATATGAATCCATAACAAATTTTATAAAAATGTAGGTGGAAGTTTGAATCCCAGAGGTCTCTGTGGTAAATATGGATTGGGGCAGGGTCTTGGGTAGTCCATTTCCATCCCATGGTAGGAAAAATAGAATTGAAACAGATGGCGTTCATGACATAGACAAACATATGAAAGGGAGGAGTCTCTCAAGATGAAGCACTCCTCTTATTTCTATATTGTGTGATGTGTTTGGCTAAAATATTAGATAAGATGTTTTCCTAATTAAGAATTTATGAATTGACGATTGCGTCAATCAATGGAACCCATTCTATTGAAAACCTAGTGGTATCATGTTTCGAAAATAATCTACACAACATACCGGAAACATAACAATAAGGGGAAGGAGTTTGGGAAATTGGGTATGTACTAAGTTTATCTCGCTTCAACTTTCCCTTGTCTTCCTTCCATTCTTTGATGACTTTCATGAGATCTAGATGCTCTATTCTAAAGCTTTACATAAAAGATTTGTCAAATTTTTGCTGCAGGGAGGGTAGATGATACATTTCTTTTAAGTCTTCTGCCCCGAAAGATCCCAAGTATTCTCCCTTTGAATCTTTGAATTTCCTTTCATCTATGCTTAAGTGGTCAATTACCCACTTAACCATATCTGTGTAAGGGAGAATTTTTAGTCTTGCTGCTACCTTGTGGACGAATGAACATGCAAGATCAAAGTAGGTTGCGTCTAAAGTACATGTCTTGCCTGTCATAGAGATTTTGGTTATTACTCTTGGTTTCTCATATTCAAACAATTTATACATTGTTTCCCATGAAGAAATACCACATTCCATGTTGTAGGTAATGTCTGAGAATAAGGGAGACATATCTCAGTCTTCAATAGGCAGAGCTTGAGAAATCTATTTTCCCTTCTTGCTTATTTCAGTCTTTCTTGATTTGTTAAATGATTTCCTGAAAACAAGGAGAGTATTTAAAACTATAGAGTACAGAGAGTCAAATCCATTATTTATATCAAACATGCATGAATAGATATGAATCTTTTCAAATATAACAAAAATCATCAATAATAATTTCAAAGTCAGATCTCTTACACCATCACACTAAATTCATATCAATCAACTTAAAGCCGTTAGATCTTGAATTTTGTTTTGATATGACATAAGCCATTTCACATGCTCTAGAAATTAAATGCCGTGAATTCGCATGTCACCATATATAATATTTACCGTTTGTAATTTTTACCCCTAAATGTTGCAAAATGCGATGTGCGCAAACCACACATCACAACTTCTATGCGATAATAGATTTGTTTTATGGTTAAGTTATCGAAATGCGAAATGCACATTCAAAAACCATGCATCCACACTAAAAGGATTTTAAATATTTATCTTTTATGTTTTGTTGGCTTGTCGGGTCTATGTAATCACACTTATATATAATTACTTTATGAGTTTATTGTTAATAAAGGTGTAATGCGATAAAAAGTTTATAATGATAATTGAAGTTTTTCCAAGCTTTTTAAAACACTTCTTTGACTAGCGGAGCTCTACATTAGGCTGACCTCCATGACCTAGGTTTTGCTGGTTCTGGTATCGACTGCTCCTAGCAGTCCTTCTCCTCCAGTTAGAGCCTCGGTACACTAAGAACCAAACAGCCTTAGGCTCTCCAATGACCGACTCCAACAGGGGGCCTGCTACCCCCCCCACAAGTCATTCACCAACAGAGACGGCAACAGGGGTTGAACACGCCAATCAGCACAACCCTGGACCGTCCCAAGAAAATACAAGGGCGACACCCACAGTGCAGAAGGAAAGAAACTCGACTGCATCAGACACGACTATGAAATCTGCCACTTGCATACCGAAAGAAATCAAAAAAAGAGTGATTGAACTCCCAGTGCACCACATAAATGGAAGAATCCAATTCATGAAAGATCATGCATTAATAGGAAAATTCATGGGATTTTGGCCCACGGAAAAGGAACTGAGGGGATAGATAGCCTCAAATTGGAAACCAAAAGGACACATATATTTGCAGCTGTGCGCAAAAGGCTTCTTCAACATCCTCTTTACCTGCTCTGAAGATAAGGACAAGATCATGGATGGAGGGCCATCTTTCTTCAACACTGCAGTCTTATACCTCCGACCTTGGATGAAACGCCTCAACCCAGAAAAACATGATCTAACCAGGGCACCAGTCTGGATACGGCTCTACTCACTTCCATAGGACTACTGGGATGAACTCACCTTGCGAGACATAGGAAATGCCCTAGGGGAGTTTGTCAAGATCACAGAAGAAACTAAGATCAGCTGGAATGCAGCCTATGCCCGCATCTGTGTCTACATGAATCTAGCGAAACCATTCCCAAGCGAGGTAAGTCTCTTGCATGAAGAATTCAAATGGACTCAAATTTTTTACTATGAACACATTCCTTTCAGATGTAGGAAATGTCAACATGGGCATATATTCAGATATTTCCCCCTAAAGAAGAAGGAAACAATGGAAAAGGGCAAAGATCAAGAAAATGAGGGATTCATGAAGGTAGCGAGTAAAAAAATACATAACAAAAGAGCCACCGAGCATCATAAAAAAAATGCACTAACTACCAGCAATAGCTTTGCAGCCCTTAATCAGCTCAGTGAAAATGAAACAGTTCTAGGCAAGGAGGTTGGAAGCATGTCCACTGTGTAGATATAATCAACAATGGCACAACAAAACAAGCTTTCACCAGAGACCTTCTTAAAACCACCAAATGCCAGCACAGAGATGGACTACGACCAGATCAAAGGCAACAAGCTAATACTGAAAACGATACCAGAGGTGATGGAAGAAGATCCCGAAAGCATAGATCTAGAAGGACTGGATCTTGCAAGGCTAGAAGAAGCAATTACCAAAAAATACTACACCTCAATCCCAGAGAAGAAAATTGAAAAAATGGAGGAAATATTAGCTAGGGCACAACAACTACCCTCACTAGGTATACAGGTAGGAACGATAATCAATACCCAATACTTCACAAAAGAGTCCCGAAAAATAGGAAGGAAAAATTCCCTGCAACGAACGATTGAAATAGGGAAATAAATGGTGTAATCAGGATGGTTTCCTAAGTTAACCATATTCTATGCCCTCACCTCCCAATATATCCCATGAAGCTCATCTCATGGAACATCAAAGAGATCAATATCCCCACGAAGCACAGGATCTTAAAAAAAATGATTATGGAGGAACACCCTGCAATTTTCTACATGCAAGAAAACAAATGTACCAATTCCACCCTAGAAACCATGTTCAAAAAGATATGGAAAGGTAGCAAAATTATAGCAGTCGATGCAAATGGAGCGCTTGGAGGACTTGCCATCATCTGGAACCCTCAAGTCATAACTCTAGAGAACCTACAAGCCAATATAAACTTCATTTAGGGTAACTTCCACCTGGTAGGTACCGATATCCACAAACTGCTCACCAATGTCTACACACCCCAAAATGCACAGCAAAAACTGACGCTCCTAAGAAATCTTCACGAACTCAACCTTCAACGATCCCATCCACTCTGGCTTCTGGGAGGAGATTTCAACATGATTACCAACTTCCAGGAAAAGAAAGGTGGAAGACAACATCTCGAATCTGATAGCAATGGATTCAAAGAATTTATCCAAAGTAACAATCTCATAGATCTCCAAACCTTCAATTGGATCTTTACATGGAACAACAAAAGAGGAGGCACTCAACAGATAGCCTCTTGGTTGGATAGATTCCTCATCATCGACAATATCATATGCCTAGGGGGGAATATGGATAATACCATCATCCCAGAAACGAGATCTGATCACTGGACGATACAACTCCAATGGCTCCTCCCAGGTAAGCATGCTCCCAAACCCTTCCGTTTTGAACATTGTTGGTTCAGGCACCCCGGGTTCAAGGATCTAGTATCCAAATGGTGGTCTTCTATAGTACCTCTTCCAGGCACCAAAATGCTTCAATTCCAAACAACGCTGAAACTTCTCAAAAGACATCTGAAAGTCTGGAACAAAACTACATTCGGTACCATATTCATAGAGAAGAATGATCTGGAGGAAAAAATGAAAACTCTGCAATAGAATATCATCCAATATGGACACACTGATGAGACATCACACTAGGAGAAATGCCTGACCACCTAGTTGGAGGAGAAAAGGAACCAGGAAGAAGCCCTATGGAGGCAAAAATCCAAAATCAATTGGCTCAAAGAAGGATAAATAAACACCAAATTCTTCCTCTGGTCCACCATACAACACCAAATGCACAACAGAATCATTGTCATCAATAATCAAGCTGGGGAAAGGTTGGAAATGAAAGAAGCCATCATGGAGGAGCTGCACAACCACTTCAGTAACATCCTCCAGGAACCCAACCACCAAGGCAGGAAGCCATCGGGAAAATTACTCAACACATTCCCAAGCTGATAACAAAGGATCACAACAGGATGCTACTTGTTGCAACCAATATTTCTAAGGTAGAACAAGCAATATTCCAATTGAAAGCTGGGAAAGATCCAGGGCCTGATGGATTCACCACAAACTTCTCTCACTTCTTCTGGGATATCATCCAAACCGAAGTTTGGGAAGTAGTGGAGGAATCTAGATACACTCACTAGCTGTTACTAGCTCTAAATGCTACCTTCATCACTCTGATCCCCAAAGATGACAGAGCTGCCTCACCCAGTAAGTACAGACCTATAGCCCTCTGCAATGTTATTTAAAAAATAATCTCCAAGGTCATAGCTAATAGGTTGAAGAAGCTTATACCTCTCATCATCTCTTCAGAGCAAACAAGGTATGTGGAAGATAGCTAGATCCTAGATGGAATCATCTTAACTCATGAGGTCATGCACTCCCTCAAAACTACCAAAAAACCAAGTGTGCTTCTCAAAATTGATCTTTCCAAAGATTTTGAAAAATTAAGTTGGGACTACATAAAAAATATCCTTGCATCTTTTGGCTTCAATGACACCTGGATCAGATGGATTATGAGTCTCATCAAATCCCCCTTTCACTCCATCTTGGTTAACGACATCCCCTCTTCCACCTTCAATCCCTCAAGAGGCATAAGATAAGGGGATCCCCTCTCACCCTTTATCTTCATTATCATGGCTGAAGGCTTGGGCCGCCTGATCAAAAGCTCTATTCAGATAGGAGAACTTCTGGGACTACCTCTCCACAACCTACCCCCAACCTCTCATCAAAAATTTGTGGACGTCAACCTGATAATGGGCTACCCCTCTGTCTAGGAAGCCCGTACCCTCAAATCTGTCCTCGATTCCTTCTCTGAAGCTTCTGGAACAGAGATAAACCAGGACAAATCTTAGATCTTTTTATTCCATACCCCCCTTTGACCCAATGCAACATTTCTTGCATCCTCAGCTTCAACATTTCCTCCCTTCCCTCAAAATACTTGGGAACTTTGCTCATTGACTCTGCCATCAACAACTCCTCCTGGAAAGCTCTGTTTGATAAAATGGAAACTTGTCTCTCCAACTGGACTCACCACACTCTTAAAATAGCCAGCCATTTGGTCCTCATCAAATCCATCTTGTAATCTCTTCCCATTTACCTTTTCTCAGTTATAGCAGCCCCAAAATGAGTCCTTAAAGCCATGTGCACTCTACAATGGATATTCCTTTGGGGAGGCACTAAAGGAAAAAACAAATGGGCCTCAGTCAATTGGAAAGATGTGTGCACCCTAAAGCATTAGGGAGGTTTAGGTATTCGGGACCTTGAACACAGCAAAAACATAATGGGAGTGAGCATCTGGTGGAAATGGGTCTCCAATCCCAACACCCCTTGGGCCAACCTATGGATGGCCAAGTATGCGTAGTACTGGCCAAAGGAAGATCTCATTAGATACAACTTAGATTTTCTAGGTTCCCAAATATGGAAAGTTGCTAGCCTTCAAAAGGGCATTATCCAAAACCACAACTTCTGGGACATTCGAGATGGTAACGAAGCCAAATTCTGGGAAGACTCTTGGCAACAAATGCCAAGCCTCTCCTCCATCTTCTGTAGACCTTTATGGAATGCGGTGCTCCAAAATAGGCAACATCAAAAAACACATGATTTCTGGACGGAAGATATCTCTCAGGGATACTGGTAATGGATACATACCAGCATATGGCAAAACAACTGGAAAAATGAAATACACACTGACATCTAGGAATAGCTATGCACAAAAAGGAAAATCCAAATCAAAACTAGACCAGACATCCTCCACTGGGGGCATATGCCAAGTGGCACCTACTCAACAAGGGAAGCATACCATCTCTTCCATCAAAAAGATCCAAAACCTCTCGATATAATCTGGAACAAGATCTGGAAGGAAAAATTATGGCCAAAAATAGCCACGTTCCTATGGCTGCTTAGTAAATGCCGCATACTCATATGGGAGAATCTTTTGAAACGAGGGTTTGAGGGACCCTCTAGATGTCCTCTCTGTCAAGGCAACTCAGAAACCATCGAGCACCTGCTAGACCTATGTTCACATGCCAGCTCTCTATGGAACAAAATGGATGTCCTTTACCGACAGTCCAACTGTGCCAGGGCCAACATCATTCAAACCATCAACAACTGGCAGAATAATCCTTTCCACATCAATTTGTTGAATAGATTATGGAAAATCACTCCGGGCATCCTCATTTGGAACATTTGGAAGGAGCAGAATAGTCACATATTCAAGGACAAAGCTTCTACACCTGAAGAAATTTGGGACAAGATTCAAAAAAATCTCATGAAAACTCTAGCTTTAGAGGTGTGGAGCAAGGAGGACCTACCGACCAAAGCAGCTGAAGGCCACATTTGGAACAATTGGCAAATAAGTCTTAACACTCCCATGGAAATCACTACCAGAAGCATAAGAATATCTCTGACCCCAGACATTTGGCTACCTCCCCCCCCGAGGCTTCTTCAAATGAAATTTTTATGGGGCTTCTAAAGGTAACCCTGGCATTGCAGCCTTTGGAGGAGTCATTGGGAACACCAAGGGAGATCCCCTCAGAATCTAATATGGGAATATTGGATGGGACAACAAAAACTTAGCTGAAATGGAACGAATGATATAGGGTATTCAAATCACGAGAGACTTCCACTACTTCCCTCTGGAAGTGGAAGGAGACTTGCAAATAATAACTATGGAAGCCACCCGTATCCTTCAAGGCACTGCTTCTTCGAATGTCTCCAACAGCTGGAGACTTTCTCACAAGATCAAGGTACTGGAACTCCTGCATCATAATCACAGAGCCATCACCTTCGCTCATGTGCGCAAAAAAGCCAATGCAGTGGCAGACCTGCTGGCTAACAAAGGGGTGGAAAGCCATTGCGCTCTGCATTATACCACCCTAGAGAAGAATAAGGATGAGGCAATGAAACATAAGTGTCTCATCCTCATTCAAAATGACCATCTTCTCCCAAATGTGGGTGACACGCTTGACATGGATGGACAACACAGCCCAACTAATGAAAACTATGGATATATACAAATAAATTTCCCACCGGCTGCAGATTCAATCACAGTTATCACCTCGCAGGATCCTCGCAAAAGCATCGAGCACGCAGAATGGATAGGTTTGGTGTCACCTGACTCAGACCATCACCTCACCCCTACCTCCATTAATGACCATGTTGCATAATCAATATTGTAGACTCGTCTACCCCTCTATGTCTGCCCATCAGCCTGAGCCTCACACGCAGATAACTCATAGCCTCTCTGACATGCCTCATCCGCAATCTTATATATCCACCCACTCTCAACCCCTTCCCTCCATCATCTGCTCTCCGCTGTATTCTGCTCTCTTGATTTGGAAGCTCGCTGACAGAAATCATCTTCGTAGACCAAGTCCTGGAGTGAAGCTATGCAGACCCCCTTTTTCTGGTGCTTTGCATCCTGCACACCTGCCCCCCAGGCTCTGCAGTTATTCTAGCCCCTATGCTTACCCTGCCGCCTCTCCCACATGCGCACTAGCTCCCAGGCTGCGACAACACACTATCTATGGAGGTCAACAAGGGGGTCTCCCAGGCTGCTACCATCACGATGAGGACAAACGCCTTGAATGGATTGAGGGATCTGTTAGCCACCTATAAAAATTTGTCATATCAAATGGTGGCTAGATCATTTTGTAAGCCTTTAAGAAAAAATTTTATGCCAAATTGTTAGTTCTTAAAGTCTTAGGAAGATAACTAAGGCTTTAGTTGATCTTCACTGTTGTTTCCCTCACAATCCTAAAGAATCTGTTGTTTTCCTAAAGAAGATTGCTCAAAATCCCCTTTTCCCTTCATTTTACCCCTCATTTCACTCATAATTGACCTCCATTTTTATCCCCTTTCCTCCATAAAAATCCCTCCATAAGCCTCTTTCAACCTTCAAAATCACCCCAATACCCTTTTAAAATCATTTGGTTTCCTTCCATTTGATTTAAAAAGCCTCCATTTATCTACCGGAAGCACTAAATTAGCTTAAAAACCCTATTTTTTAGCCTAAAAACACTCATATTACATTATATGGAACTTTAGCCCCCGAGGGCTTAACTCCTTTAAGCTCCTTCCTCACAGGACCTTAAGCCCCACAACTGGGTGCTGAAAGGGCCTAAAAATCCTTAAATCCTCGTTCAAAACGCTCTTTTATTTTTTATTTTATCATTTCCCGACGAAAATATTAAGTCAAAAGTGGAACGTTGATCTTTGCAGATCAACGGCCATTGTCGCGCCCGATCAACCTATCACCCTTTCCTCCACTCACTTAACTCCGCCTCTTCACGCAATCCTGATCGTCCATTTGATAACATCCAATGGTCAGGATTGAACCCAACTTTCCCCTTTTGATTTTCAATAAACCCGAAGGTTAGATCTTTCGGCGAATGCACATTGTTGATCTTTGCAGATCAACGGTCATTGTTAAACCGGATCTCGCTCCTTCCATGCTTCCCTCATTTCACAACTCTACCCCGAAGATTAAATTTGACTGTCCGTTCATCAAATCCTACGGTCTATATTCAACCTGATAATTCCCCCACCTTGCAAAGCACCCGCCCAATCTAAACTCAACACGTGTACTCCACTACTCCTCCGACGCGCAGCTTTCTCTGTCGTGCGCGGTCCGCGCCATCAGATCTATGCCCATTCATCCGACTATCACAATTACATTTCTCACTCTTTCTGTGCATGAGGTTTAACACCTAAAAGTTACGCGATGAGGGCAGTATTGTAAATCCACGTGTCAAGCAACGTGTGGAATCGCGTAGATTTTCGGAAAACCATAAACCACTTCCAATGTCGCGCGAATACCACCACCTGTTTTCCATTAGACCACCCTTCCACAATGTAATTCTTCGTTAAATCCTAGCCGTCGATTGATCTAATCTGACGGTCCTAACTTAACCCGATCGCAAGTCTTTGACCCCACCTCTGCTCCCAAAGCATCTCAACGGGAAATCTTGACCGCTCGTTATTTTAAATCTATGATCCCAATTTAACCTCCCTCCCATCTTGTTTACCCTCACTTCTGCTACCGAAATTTTTTTCCCTGCAATCCTGAGTGTTCATTACTTTAATCGAACAGCTCATATTAATCCCACCATTTCCTATTCCATCGCCCACTCTCCCGAGCATTTCACAAATGTTTTTCAACCGTCGGATCTTCTAATCCGATGGTCCCAATTAAAACTCTCTCCCATTTTCATTTACCCTCCACTTGTTTTCTAAAAGATATCCTCGCCTGATCTCCACCATTCATATATTTTATCCGACGACTCAGACTTAATCTTATCGCCGTTTTACCCAACCGCCCCCAATTAACTCCATCAACTGATCTCGACCATTGGATGTTTTCATCCAACAACCATGATTTATTCTCACGCCCAAAGCAAGCCTTTGACCTATCTTCACAAATTTTCTTAACATTCTTCATTTTTGCAGGTTTATGAAGGTTTTTTCACATTTCTTAAATGAAATAAAATCCAGGGGTGACGATCCCCAAGCCAATTATTCACATGAAAAGGGAATTTACAAGGTTCCAATGATGATTTCTCCATGCCTCATGAGCATTTTTTAAGTCATAAAACCCTCTGTGCACCTGCAAAAGAAACAAAAACACAGTGAATATCAAACAGTGAAAGAGTATTAGTGTCAAGGGATAGAGGTCAAAGCAGAAAACAATGTTTAAAGGTTTTAACATAGTTTTGAAGGATTAAGACATAAATTCAACTATCAAAAACCTAATCCACATAGTCAAAGACAGTATGAAGACCAGAAGACAGAAATTAGGCCTAATTAAGCCTAAAAAATAGGATCAAGATAAATTAAAAGTCTTTTAGGATAAAACAAAGAGAAGTATCAGGCCGAGAAGCTTCCATTGCCACATCAGAGGCTAATTGAATCCTCTCCAGCTTCTAAAAGCCACCGGCAGCCTCAAAGAAACCAAAGAAGGCATAGTTAATGCTTGTTTCATAGATATTTGTATAAAGATAGCTGAACAATTAATTCAAACAAAGAAACTTATTGCAAACTTCCAGCAAAGTTAATACAAAGATAAGAAAGTGCCCTGAAGTAAATCTTCGCATCCATTAAGCCTTCGAAAGCAGAAACAAAGTTATGAAATAGAGATATAGATAGAATGAATTCCTACCTTATGCCTTGCATGGTTTTCAAGGCCAGGAATTGCATTAAGTATAGAATTAATTATATTTTAACCCTAAAAATTCTTCCACCTCCTCATTTTCCTATAAAATCTCCTTGAGGAGCACATTGTAAAGGGTTGGTTGTTGCACTTTGATGTAATACTTGTTGCTTGAAACTTTCTACATGTAAATAGTTTTTAGAGGCTCTTGAAGCTCTGTTTGTGATCAAATAAGTTAGGCTGAGAAGAAAAGATGTTGCTGTACTGAAACACTGGACTTGAAGTATGTAACTGGATTGACATCAATATACAAGCTGATTTTTGGGATCCTGGTCTATATCATTGATGAAGTAGTTCTTACTATTATTTGTTCTCCTTTCACGTATGACATTTTGCTTACCTTTTTCTCTGATAAATAACAACAAATATAGAGCTAGGATTTACTATTAAAAGTACCCTACTCTCACTGATAAGCTTTATCTTCATGTTTTCTTCCAATTGTGTTTTTAAGAATGACTTAAGTTAAGTGTAAACATTATCAAGGAATGTTGGTTTGTCCCTGTCTTGATGTGAAAAACTTGAATGGAAGTTCTTGAATGATATTTTCATTATATGCTGAGTAGAGTTAGGCTGGAAAAGTTATGGTTTGCCATGTCTTCTAGTTTCTTTCTCCAAAGGTTGTTTTGAAGGTTTCCCTAAGAGTATGCTGAAGCAGGTTTTTATTGTAATATATCTTGCTTGATCTTAAGCTACACTTTGTTTTCTTATCTGTTTTCATCCTTTCTGAAAGTAGTCATGTGGATTGCTGGATTGTTTGTCTGATAAGTTGGCTTTAATACAAGCTTGTCCAAAGAATTTTAAGGTTAGCCCTGTCTTTGGTTGGTTTCAAACAGTTGCTAAAAAGGCTTTTCTTGTTTGGAAAGTTGATAAATCCTTGTTGAAATTATTGACTTTTTCCACCTTTTCAACACTTTTAATGTTTCCATTCATCATTTAATCTAAAGGATATTTTGATATAGATGACTTGCCCCTTGAATCACTCTTGAAATTTTTTCACAATTAAACCCTTTTATGACTCCATAGCCCAATGGATTAAGCCCTATTTCATATCTATCCTATTAGCTAAATCTTGTTCTGATTTTTCACATCTTTACCCCTTTGAAACTCTTTCATTTTTAGGACTTTCCACTCAATTAAAAAATCATGCTCAACCATCCAAACAAACAAAAAAAACCTTGTTCTCAATAAATAGCCTAATATCATATTTAGAATCTTAAATATAAATCAATATTTGCACTTATAGAGAGATCCCTCTCTGGATTCAGGAGGGCTAGATCCTAGAATCCCAAAGTGGTTCATAATTTTGTATCTACAACTTTAGTCTTGCCAATATGCTAAAATTACAGAGGCCTAACATTTCTGGCGACTTCGGTGGGGAACCTGAGTCAAATTTCATCTTAGACACCCTTAAGACCTCAAAAAACCCCTTGAGTACAAGTATCCCTCTTCAAGCACTACCAAAGCAAATGGTAATCATGATAAAACTTATTTGAGTCAGTGACAAACTAAGTAACCCTTAGGATTATCATAGAGCTTATCAAACCTTGAAGGAATCAGCTAGCTTAGCCATAAGAGTAAACTTTCTTTGTCTCATCACCGTAGCTAAGTGTTGAAATAGATTTAGGACACTCCTAGAACCCATAGGACTGAAAAAACTCAGAAAATCCCAAAAATATTTCAGATTGGTTTCAAATAAACGTGGTGGTGGAACCATAAAACATTTTACCTTCACAAAAAGCTAAAAATGTTCCACTTGGTTACTCCACAGTTCTAAATAGACCTAAGACTCCACTGGGAAACCCATTATCATCATAACATCATATAAAATCAGTTAAGAAGACTTTAAGGATTAAAGTGTTCTTGTTTAAAGATCATTTAGCCTCTTAAAGATTGTCATATTTGGTTAAACTTTTCTTGTTTGTTGCGTTTGAAACACACAACAATGTGGCTTCAAAAAGGATCCATACTAGATCCTATCCTGAACCAAACCCTCCTAAGATAGTTGATAACCCTGAAAGAATTCTTAGGAAGTCTCCTATGGCCAAATATTCAACTATTGTTAGACCACTCCATAGAGCTAATTCTTTCCCTGAAAACCTTGCAGCTCTACAAGAATCACAAGTTGACTTAAGAAATCCATTTAGAACTAGGTCACTTGATGATATAGATCAGATAGATTTAGAGTCTCCACCTTCATCCCAAGATAGAGGTGAACATCTTGGTAGTAGAGAAACTACTCCACCTGATTTACATTTCCTTCATAATTTTGGTTTCTCTCATCCAAGATCAGCTCAACAATCTCTTGCTGGTCCATCCACATCTGTTACCCATACACCCATTGTCCAAAACACTCCAATTCAGCCCACTGTCCCTCTTGTTAATCCACCACTTGTAAATACACCTCTACCTCCTATCATGGCAACATGGTATGCCCCTTTGGTCCTTCCTTTACCTCTAGTCAATCTACCACAGGACTATCAGTCCAAGATACCATTATTTGATGTCAGTGGTGCTACTGATGCTTCACAACATGTGGATAAGATGAATGACTACTTTGACAGAAATGAGATTGATGATGAAACTTTCAAACTTAGATTATTTTCTCAGAGTTTAGGGGGAGAAGCAAGAAAATGGCTCAAAGGCTTAACCCCTAACAGTATCAATGACCTTCAAGCCCTTCATCAGTTATTCCTAAACAAGTGGGAAGTCAAGAAAAACCCTCTTCAAATACTTTCAGACTATAATAGCCTCAAAAGAAACAGTGGGGAGAGTGTTCAAGCTTATTTCACTAGATTCAATAATTTTTATAATGCCTTGCCCCCAGAATTGAAACCTCCACAAGGCTCAGCATTAAACAAGTTTCCTAAAGGGTTTGATCCTAAAATGGCTTATCAGCTGAGAGAGAGAGACCCTTTGACTTTAGAGGATATGCAGAAAGGAGCCTTAGCTATGGAAGTAAATTTAATGGAGAAAAGAGCTAGAATGAGAAATGAGAAGAAAGTATCATTTAGGGAAGAGTCTGCACCTTCCACATCTAGCTCAAAAATGGAGAGAATGATGGAAGAAATGATGAAAAAGATGAGCATACTTGATAGAGCACAAGCTAGTCAAAACCAATCAGCTCCTCAAAACAAGAATCAAAATCAAAATTAGAATTTTAGGAGAAACCAACCTCAAAATAGACCAAGGGAGGATGATCAATAGATTACACCTCCTTTTCATCAAAACTATGTAAGTGAGGTTGAAGAAACAAGTGAATAAACAGAGGAAGATGATATAAACATGTTGGGGGTAGAAAATGATACCTTTGATGTTCATTACAATAGAAAACAAGGTCTATACACACCCTATGATGATAGAAGACCAGAGGATGAATATTACTATCAAGAGCTGGAAAATGTCATCATAGAGTCTCCAAAAGAATATGACTTTAGGAGTAAAAAGAATCAGGAAACCCCCAAAACTAAAACCTCTGACAATTTTGCAAAAAGATCCCTATAAATAAACCCAAAATTACAAAACAGAAAGACAAAACAGTGGCTGGAAATTCTGATAAAAGCAAAGAAAAAAGCACTCAAATTAATGAAAAACAGAGTGCATATTTTAGTAGCATTAGCACTTCAGCTAGTACTCCTGTTAAAACAATTTTAACCAATGTAAATAGAGTAAATCAGAAAACAAATTTTTCTGATAGAGTGGTAGTTAATAAGGCTGAAATAAACATTTTAAAAAATCAGATGCCTTTTAGTTTGGCGCAGGAAATTTCCAAAATCAAAATCTCTGTTCCTCTCACTGAATTAGCTACCCAAGATGTGTATAAATACCAAATTTTGAAGGCTTTTAACATAGAAGAGAATAATGACACTGTCAATCTTAATGATGACCAACCAGAGCTCTTATGTGGTCCAAAGATTGAAGCTAGATACCAAGAAGGGCCAATCCCTCCTTTTTATGTTAGTTTGGAGATTCATGACAAGATTTTACACAACGCTATGTGTTGTGGACAATTTTGTCACCCCCTCAGGAGACAAATTTAGACAGTCTAGAGTTGCCATAGACCAGTGCCTAGGACATCTTAATATAGCAAGGAGCTCAATATATAGCTTGGGTTGTCAGTCCAAAAAGCTCTCTTACTATCTCTTGTTAAACAAGGAAGATAATTTGAATGGGACCAATCACTCTCAGAAGCTGATACAAGGATAAGAATAGTGTAGGGACATTATGCAAAACTCCAATACAAAGGCATCAGACAGTTAAGAGACAGCTTACTGTAAAGAGGGCCAGTTCAGATAATATACCACAGAAATCAAATATCAGAGAGTGGGTGCAGTGAAAGAAATAAGGAGAAAATACCAGTTGACATTAGATTGATACCCAGATATACAACAAAACCATGCATGGGCTTGCCAATTCAAGAATCCATACACAATCCTGGCATTTTAAAAGCACCCTCCTAAAACAACTGATATAGCAGAAAATATGGAAGAGATGAACATGGAACAATATATCATGACTAGGCCTATTTAAAGCGCTTGACTAATCCCAGAAAGGGCATCAACTAGGATGAATCCTTACTGCAAACTAGTGAGCCACTCGCATTCTAGAGCATGATACAAGAAGATAAATAGCATGAAATGAGAGATTGTATTAACACATGAGAGAAAATTACATACTGTGAGATACCAAAGACCAGAATCCTCAATACAGTTATAACTCCTCCTCACTGAGACCCTACGGGCTCTGAACCTTCATACAGGAATATTACAAAATGTATACAAAAGCCTTTTCACTGCACAGTCTGCTGATAGAAATCTGGAACCCCTCTAATGTCTTATTTCTGGGTTTTTATAGAAAAGATAGAGAATTCTAGAGAAGGATGTAGATGGGGCACATTTAATGACTTAATTTGAACAAAAATGGCGGAAAGGATTCGCGCCCACTCTATGAATGACTGAATATAAATGACTGTACTTTACAATCTGCCTTTAGAAATAAATGTTGAGGATGACAATGTCTTCATGAAAAAGACACAAATAATAATATATACAATGTTCTGCCTCTTGCTGAAAGAGGGAAAATCTGCTACCACAAAAACCCTGAGATAGCCTGCGATTTTGTACTGTACTCTCGGCCTTTAACTCTGAATTTAAATCCTGGACCTTTAATGCAGGGTGAAGCGTTCCTTGATTTTCTCTGGAGGGTTCTGTAGGTTTATATCTTTGTTTTATTTAATGATAGTCATTTCATGCAACTACCCTCGACTTCTTTCTTAAATTTCGCCAGCAAAATACGTCCTTTGATATGCTCTTGACCTCTGCAATAGAGGCGATAAATTATGAGGCCTCTTTATCATCTTGGAACCTGTGAAACCCACAAAAACATTAGAGAAACCAGACTCAGAGGTAAGGAGCATGGAGGTGGAGATGGTGATGACGTCGTGGACACAAACGGATGACAAGAACACGCAGGTTGGCGGAAGAAAAACAATGGAGACTTTGATTAAACAGACGGAGCGCGCATTTTCCCCGTAGAACAGTTTGGACGTGAGAGGTGAATAAAAATGAAGGATATGAATGGAATCACACATATATACATATGGTGGGGAGGAATATTACGGGCACGCGAGGCGAGGACACATGGACGTACGAGGGGATAGGTGGAAAGGCGACGTGGCAGCAGAGTCAACAGACGAGGAGACTGATTTCTGGCCGTCGGATCTTGGAAGGCGGATCAATGGTTAGGAGGCGACGGAAACAGTGTGGTGGTGGGCCACGGGACACGGCGGACACATGTTAATGGGTGAGCAAGTTTAGAGGATATCCGCTGTTGGATGGAGATCAGCAGATCCAATGGCGCGGGTGGATTCCGCTGCCCAGCCATGATTCAATCTTTAACGCGCGGGAAAGCGGTTTTTAGGGCCCGTACCAAAGACACGCGGCGCGTTTTTAATGGAATCGCTCCCCCCATGGTAAATACCGCCGGCTCGGAGGAAGTGGTGCGGAATTTACCACCGGTTTTCTGCGCGCGGGGCCCTCCACATAGAACGATCGCCGCTCCATTGATTGAACTCGATCGGACGGCCAACATTGCGCCCGAAACATAAAACAATAAGCTCCCTTTCCTTTTAGCTTGTGATTTTCGGGCTCGGGTCATGTGATGACGACAAGAAAAGGGGCTAAGGCCCTGGGGCTTTGGCTCAATATAATTTTAATAGCGGGTTTTTAACCTTTGGATAATATATTTTGGAGCGGAAAAGGTGGCGATGAGCGCAATATGGAGGTTTTTTATCACGAAAGATATTTGGAACAGATCTAAAAGGAACCGGTGGTCAAAATTTAAATGGAGGAGGGAATATGCACAACATCGGCTCCATCTGGGGACGGCATGGTCGTCCTCGGGCATGTCGAGAACATTCAGACCACTGAATGTTTCACTCTGTTTTTCAATTCCCCTGCGCTTCTTCTTCAGGTAATTGCCAGCATCCTTTCTTTATGAAAATAAAAACTAAAATAACTTATATACAATATAATACAGTCAGGCATTCCCAACCTGGGTCAGAATTGAAAGTATGGCTTGAGGAATTGGCCATTCACAGGGGCGTCCAGCAGGTCACCCTGTAGGTTTTCTAACATGAAAGTATTATTTCCTCCTTGATTTACAATTTTGAATGGACCAAACCACAGTGGATCAAACTTGGCATGCTTGCCCTTCTCTGCTCTGCGAACATCCCATTTGAGAACCAGGTCACCAATTTGGAATTTCCTGTCTTTCGCATGCCGATCAAATACGTTCTTCATTTTCTCCTGATATTCTATCAATCTCTGATTCACCTGGTTCCTTGTTTCTTCTAATTCAACCAATTGATTAATCCTTCTGATCATGTCATCTGGTTCTTCCTGGCTTTCCTACATAAAATGTGCTACTGGCAACGCCAATTGCACAGGAAACACAGCTGCTCGACCATACACCAGCTCATAGGGTGATTTCCTTGTTGCTCTCTTGTTGGTTATCCTATTCGCCCATAGAGTAAATTTTAATTGGGAATCCCAATTCTTCTGATTCTCACTGATTGTTTTCTTCAAGGCCCTCACCAGGGTTTTATTAGAAGACTCTGCTAAACCATTTCCCTGGGGATAGTAAGCTGTGGAATGAGTTAATATAATGTTATATCTTTGGCAGAAATTTACAAACCTGGCAGACTTGAAAGCCTGTGCATTGTCAGTTACAATTCTGGCAGGACAGCCAAACCTAGATATGATATTTTCCTCCATAAACTTGATTATCACAGCATCTGTAGCATTTCTTGTAGGTATGGCTTCCACCCATTTTGTGAAATAATCTGTGGCTATTAGTATCCATTTATATTGGCCACTTGATGGGGGATGTATTTCTCCTATAAAATCTAATCCCCATTTCTGAAATGGTTCATTCACATGAATAGGAATCAAGGGCAAAGCTGCTAATTTCTGTCTTTCTGCAAATCTTTGGCACTTGTCACATGCTCTAACCCAAGCAAAAGCATATGTATACAATTTTGGCCAGTAAAAACCAGCCTTCAGGATTTTATGAGTTGTAGCTCTCCAATTGTAATGTCCTCCACAAATTCCCTCATGAAATTCTGTCATTATATTCTCCACTTCTTTTTCTGTGAGGCATAATAGTAATATACCTGAAGGGTCTCTCCAATATAGCTGTCCATTAGCAATTATGTATTTCTGAGATTTCATTCTTACAGCTCTGTATTTTATCTTATCACAACTCGGAGGACAGCTAAGTGTTAAAATATATTCAACTATTTCTTTATACCAAGGACTAGTTAGATATTTCATATGTATCTTTTGAGTGGCCATCTCTAGTCCTTGCTGCTTTTCTCCTTTCTCAGATTCTTCATTTGCTATCATGGATAAATTAATGCCCAAGGCTTGATGATTTGATTCAGATAACATTTTAGCAAGTCCCTGTCCTTTAATCAACTTAGTAGGCCTTATGTCCAAATCATACTCCTGTATTTTTGCAATCCATCTTCCTCTTTTACCTTCACTATCCCCCTGAACAAGAATGTCTTTGACAGCTGCTGTGGGAACATATGCAGTAATGTGAGATTGCAAAACATAGGTTCTAAAAGCTTTAAGGGACTTTACCAAGGCATATGCCTGCTTCTCCAATATATTATATTTTAATTCAGCATCATGCAACACTTGACTGAAGAAGGCTATATGCTGCTCATATCCATCTTCATTTCTCTGCAACAATACTCCAGCAATGGTATGGGGAGAAGCAAATGAAAATATCATAAATGGCTTTGTATAATCTGGCCCAGCTAGCACAGGAGCTTCAGAAAATGCCTGTTTTATTCTGTTGAATGCATCTCTAGACTCCTGGGACCATTTCACTTCATTCTCTTTTTTCAACATATCAGTTATATGCTTAACTATCTCAGCATAGTTAGGAATAAACCTTCTCAGAAAATTAATTCGGCCTAAAAACACCTGCACTTCCTTCTTATTTCTAGGTAAAGGAATGCTATTTATTACTTCAACTCTCTTAGGGTCTATTTTCACACCATCTTTAGTTATAATGTGCCCTAAGAGTTTTCCCTCATCTAATGCGAATAAAGATTTTTGAGGATTGAGAGAAAGGCCATACCTCCTGCATTTTTCAAAAGTTCTTCTTAAATGCTCAATATGCTTATCATCATTCTTTTAAAACACTGTGATGTCATCGAGATATACCACCAAAAACTTGTCTCACTCCCAAACAAAGGCTATGTCCATTGCCCTCTGAAAAGTAGCTCCTGCATTAATTAATCCAAATGGCATCCTGGCATACATAAATGTTCCCCATGGTGTGGTGAATGCAGTTTTCTTCTGGCCTTCTGGAAACATAGCCACTTGATTATAACCAGAAAAACCATCCATCATTGACATTCTGGATGCTCCCACAACTTTCTGCAGGATGTGGTCCATCTTAGGCAGTGGATAATTATCCTTTAGAGATGCTCTGTTTAAATTTCTAAAATCCACACACAGCCTTATTTCTCCATTCTTCTTTCGAACAGGAACAAGATTTGCTATCCATTCTGAGTATCTCAATGGCACAATTATTTTGGCCTTCAGTCGCTTCTTGATTTCTTTTTCAATAGAGGGAAGCAGCAGAGGGTTTATCTGTCTGAGCTTCTGCTTATAAGGCTTTGCATCTTCCCTCAGAGGAATCTTATGTTGCATTATGCTAACATCAAAAGTTTTTAGGTCCTGATAGGACCATGCAAATACATCTTTATAAGATTGAAACAACTTCAAATATTTTTCTCTATATTCTTCTGGGACTCTTTTAGATAACTTCACAATTTTGGGATCAGCATAAGTACCCAGATTCAAATCTTTCACTTGATCTTCTTCTGTCACCTTGTTTGGCTGCAATGGAACGTCATCCTTGTTAAATAATCTTTCTAGAGGTACCAACCCTCTAGGTATAACATTTCCTTTTAGCTGCAGCACTCTATTACCAGCTATCTTCTCTTCCCATCTGTTTTCTACAACATTTTCAACTTCTTCCTCCTCATTATCATCAATCTCCATATTGGATAATTCTCCTACTGTCTCCATGAATCTCTTCATTTGTTCATCATCTTCAAATACCTGCCAATGCTTAATATTATTTGGAATAGATGGTTTATAACGTACCTCCACTTCATATTTTAAAAGAGGCTTCTGAGGAGGACGGAATGTACTGGCAGCTATAGCAAGGGAATCTGTTATTCTGTTCTGCTCTCGGGGCATGAACTGTATGTTAAATGCTGAGAAGAAATTTTCTATCATGTCCCACACTTCGTTTCTATAAGCTTTCAACCGTGGATGTTTAGTTTGGCATTGATTTTTGATCTGTCTCACCACCAGCTCAGAGTCCCCCAAGACTTTTAAACATTGGATGCCCATGTTTCTAGCCGTCTGTAGTCCCAATAAGAGTGCTTCATATTCGGCTACATTGTTGGTAGCCTCATACTCTAATTTAAAGGACAGTGGCACCCATTTTCCTGTAGGAGAGATTAATAACACCCCAGCCCCATTGCCTTCTCTTGAATTCGCTCCATCAAAATGTAAAGTCCAAATTCCTGATTCCTGATCTTCTTTAGGCTGCTCAGCTTGGATTTGACCAAAGAGGGGCTCATGAGCATAATTTTGATTCTCTTCTAACATTAAACATGAGAAGTCTCCCTCTTTGTTATAAACTGGAGAATTCTCTGAGCAGTCAGCCTTAGTTACCATTTTAACAAATCTAGTCTCCCTGTATAACCTCCTTAAAGACTCCAAACAACTGGGACAAATTGCATATGCAAATCCATCTGATTGACCCCACCAATTGCATGCATAAGACCTTGACAAGTATCATGCACTGCATGCTCTGCACACTGTTTCCTGGCTATCAGCAACCACAATGTCCATGACCACACCTTTTTCCGGGATTTGAGCTAAATTGACTACTAAATCTTTAATCATTCCCAAGCATTTAACCCTTTTGGAATCAAATGAATACAAATCTTTATATGGTCTGGTTATTTGCAGCCCTAGTTGCTCCATGACAGACAAAGGCATGAGATTATGGGAAGCCCCAGAATCTAACATACAATTGTGTAACAGCAGGTCATGAATGACTAGGGACACGTAAAAGGGAGGAGTAGAGGGGTCTATCTCCTCAACATGTGGGCCAAAGACTACCATGGGTATTTCTTCTTGAAGGTTTAAACTATCAGGCACGATTGGTATTTCAGGGGGAAGAATAAAGGAAGTAACTTGAGACTGATATACAGGCTGTTTTAATAGTTCAGTCAGGGGGACAGGAATCTTAATTTTCTCAAGTTCTTTTTGTAAATTAAAAGCAGAAGGGGGCTTTTCTGTTACAACTTCTTTAAATTATTTATTTTCAACTGAAGACTTAATTTCTTTTGACCTTGACTCAACATTGAGAGGACTGACTACTTTCGAAGAAGAAGGAATCTGATTATTAGACTGCGGGGGAACATTTAGAGGGTCCTTACCTTTTTCTATGCTTTTCTTTGTTGTTCATTCCTTCTGAGCAGGTGCTTCTTTCTGAGGTGGCTCCTCCTCTTGATCTTGAGTTCTGGTCCTCTTCCTTGAAGATCTGAGATCATACTTTACATTGAATTGTGCTTGCATGAAATCAGCAAATTGCTTACAATAATGGTCAATCTGTTTCCTTGTCTTGTAATGGGCTTCATCTGATAAACATCATTATTGGAAAAAGCCATATTTGAATCCTCTAATCCATAAGCCACATCTTCGGTGGGGTCTTCTGCTGGACCTTATAGGTACAAAGGATGTGGTACCTGATCTTGTTTCTCCTTTGCTTCTCTTGGCAATATCTGCAATGGTGGTCTTCTATACTGGGGATTGTATCCTCTGTTTGGAGCATTATAGAAATTCTTGGGAGTCGCATTTTTAGCTTCCAGTTCAAGCTTGACCATCTTCTTTATCATTTTTCTTATTTCATCCATTTTATCTCGAACTTTTTCCTCCATCGATTAGAGGCAGAACTCCCTCTGCCTCTCTCTCCTCGGATCTTGTTCAGCTTTTCCCTTTAATTTCCCTGTGAGAGGCAAAGTTTGTAACTAACCCAGAGCACCACCGGAGCTGCCATCCAAAAGCTAGAGCATTGTTCTCTCACGTGCGTGTCGAAATCAAAATCAAAGGTCGCAAAACTATCTTAGCAAAACTCGCTTCCATGGGGCTCTATTTCTCGGAGTGTGCCCAAATATAACTTGTTGAATCTTTTGATAAACTCGTGACTCCTTCATTTTGCTTCTTCTTCAAAGTATTAAACCCGCAAGACACATCCCATAATCTTTATTTTCCATTTCCCCGAGGAAAGTATTTTCCATAATATCCTATGCATGCAAGCCTTGTCAACTGTTTCCCAAATGAAATGTCTAAACCATTTTCTGGCTTCACCCTCCAAAGATTGCACAAACAATCTCAAGACCACATCCAAATGTTCAACATTTAATTTTTCTACAAAGGAGTAGAAAGTATCAAGATGTTTCTGAGCATCAATTTCATTTTGACCATTGAATCTAGGCAGAATCTTCAAGTAATCCTATGGCAGATCATTTAGCACTTAGGGTAAGGTCAGTGGAGCATATTTGTTCAATAGAAAAGCAGGAACATTAGCCATTGGAGGAAGTGGGGGTTGTGCAACAGTATGAGGTACAAATGAAGGAAGAGGAGGAGGAGGAAGTGGAGTATGTATAACAATGGGAATAAATTGCACAGAAGCCTGAGGTGTAGATGGGAATAGTTCACGGTTAACAGCAGCTACTTCTGTGACTTCTTTAATTTCCTCAGCCTTGGGAGTAGGATGGAAATCCTCTTCAATCCAGGTGCTTCCTCTACGTGGAGTTTCTGAGTAAAATTTGGGATTTTCCATTCTGATCTCTTGAGAAGAAGAGGGTGTGCAATCTTCAACGAAATATTCAGGGTTTTCAGCACGGATGGATTTCCTCTCCTTCCAAATTCTTTTATGAATGATCTTCTCTGGGTCAGACACGTAAGGTGCCTTTGACTGAGATGTATCTGACGTCAAATGTGGCTTATGAGGAGCCATGAATTCCAGTAGATTTATCAAATAAAGAACAGTGGAATCGCCAAGGTGAGAGATACACAACTCTTCAACTCTCTGTGCTCACTTGATTAGAGAGTGAATATGATTTTTCGAGGCCCAGGGAAACTGATATTCTCAAATTTGTCCCCGGAAACGGTGCCAGAAAGATGTTGTAGACAATTTTTTCACCCCTAGAGATAGCCTAGAGTTGCTATAGACTAGTGCCTAGGACATCTTAATATAGCAAGGAGCTCATAATATAGCTTGGGTTGTCAATGCAAAAGCTCTCTTACTATCTATTGTTAAACAAGGAAATTAGCTTAAATGGGACCAATCTCTCTCAGAAGCTAATACAAAGATAAGAATAATGTAGGCACATCATGCAAAACTCCAATACAAAAGCATCAGATAGTTAAGAGACAGCTTACTACAAAGAGGGCCGCTTCGTATAATATGTCGTAAATCAAATTATCGTAGAGTGTGGATGCTATAAGAAATAACGAGAAATGCCAGCCTGGATGTTTATGATAATTGGGAGCATACAACAAAACCACATGACTGGTTTCAACCAAGAATCCGATACAAATCCCCGGTAATTTAAAAAGCACCCTCCTAAAAACAACTCGATATAGCAAAATACACACATGGAACAAGATACTTAAAGGATTTGGGTTTTATTTAAAGTGCTTTCCACTAACCCAGAAAGGGCACCAACTAAGATGAATCCTTACTGCAAACTAGTGAGCCACTCGCATTATAGAACATGATACAAGAAGAAAATAGCATGAAATGAGAGATTGTATTAACACATGAGAGAAAATTACATACTGTGAGATACCAAAGACCAAAATCCTCATTACAGTTATAACTCCTCCTCACTGAGACCCTACAGGCTCTGAACCTTCATACAGATATATTACAAAATGTATACAAAAGCCTTTTCACTGCACAGTCTGCTGATAGAAATCTGGAACCCTTACTATGTCTTCTTTCCGGGTTTTTATAGAAAAGATAGAGAATTCTAGAGAAGGAGGTAGATGGAGCACATTTAATGACTCAATTTGAACAAAATGGCGGAAAGGATTCGCGCCCACTCTATGACTGACTGAATATAAATGACTGTACTTTACAATCTGCCTCTAGAAATAAATGCTGGGGATGAAAACGTCTTCATGAACAAGACACAAATAATAATATATACAATGTTCTGCCTCATACTGAAAGAGGGAAAATCTGCTGCCATAAAACCCTGAGATAGCCTGTGATTTTGTACTGTACTCTCGGCCCTTTAACTTTGAATTTAAATCCTGGATCTTTAATGCAGGGCGGAGCGTCCCTTGATTTTCTCTGGAGGGTTCTGTAGATTCATATCTTTGTTTTCTTTAATGATATTAATTTCATACACCTACCCTCGGCTTCCTTCTTAAATTTCTCCCTCGAAAACAGTTGAGGGCAATGCTCCTGCTTACTACGCACAAAGCAGCAAATTATGATGAGTCTTTGACGGCGGCAAGACCTGCAAAAACACAAACTATTCAAGAAAAAACCGACTGGGATGTGGACGAGGATGATGGAGACGGTGATGATGTAAAGGAATCGAACAGATGACAGGAACACGCAGGGTGGTAGAGGAGAGGCAATGGAAGCTTTGGTTGAGCAGACGGAATACAACTCCTCCACGTGAAACAGTTTGGTCGTGAGGAATGAAAAAGAACAAAGGGTATAAATGAAAACACATACATATATATATATATATATACGACAGGATGACGTCAAGGATACACGGGGGCATGACACATGGGTGTACGGGGGAACAGGTGTAAAGACAACGTGGCAGCGGAGTCAACAGATGGGGAGACTGATTTCTGGGCCGTCGGATTTCAAGCACGGATCAACGGCTGGATGGCGGTGAGAGCAACACGATGGTGGGTCATAGGGCATGACGGATGCATGTTAACGGGTGAGCAGCTCTAGAAAATATCCGTCGTTGGATGGAGATCAGCAGATCCAACGGCGCGGGTGGATTCCGCTGCCCAGCCCTGGTTCAATCTTTAACGCGCGGGGAAAACGGTTTTATGGCCCGTACCAAGGACACGTGGCACTTTTTCTATGGAATCGCTGGCCTTTGGTCCAAAACCGCCGGCCCGGTGGAAGCAGTGCGGGACAATACCACCGGTTTCTGTAGTGAGATACGGACGCGGGGGCCACCATATAAGACAAACGCTGCTCCGTTGATTTAACTCGATCGGACGGCCATAATCACGCCCAAAATATAAAACAATAAGCTCCCTTTCTTTTTGGCTTGTGGTTTTCGGGCTCGGGTCATGTGGTGATGACAGGAAAAGGGCTAAGGCCCTGGGGCTTTGGCTTAATATAATTTGAATGGTGGGTTTTAAACCTTTGCATAATGCATTTTCGGGCGGAGAAGATAATGTTGGACGAGAGCATGAGGATGTTTAGGCCATAGCGAAGATTTGAAATGGATTCGAATGGGGCAGCAAAACAAAATTCATAGGTAGGGGTAAATATGTACAACATATGGAACATTACTTCACAACAGCCGGGCACTCAGTAAACAGAATTTTACCAGAGTTCCGGGGCCTTCAGCAATCTTATCTTTTGAACTTAATAAATCTTCCGGTCTTCGGGACCACAGGACCGGAAATGCAGTGCATTAGGTTCCTACTCAGCCACATCCAGAATGGGTCCTTGTGGCTCAATAAGGAAATTCCCATTCATTCTGAGGATATCCATCATCTTACAGGGCTTTCAAAGAATGGTGCGGATGTCTCGACTACATGTTAGACCACCTCCAAGCGAGCGCGGAAGTCGGGAGACGCAGACTTGTATGTCAAATATGGCACCCGATGGGGAGGAAAGGGAGCCAAGATGGAGCTTATCAATAAGCCTAAGATTAAATTCACCTACTACCTCATTGCCAGCAAGACAATGAGGCACTATATGAAGGGCGAATGCACCCTGGATACTATCTCCATTGCGGAGCACTGTGTTCAGGGCGCCAAGCTGAACTGGTGCTCCTTCCTGTTGAAGGAACTGTTTGACACGTACGAGGAAAACTACAAGTGTGCTACAATCTTCATTTACGGATATTTGATCGTTGCATTTGCCATGTGGAAATGGCACACTCCCCTTGTCAGGTTCCCAGTGGAAATTCTAAAGGGCTAGCCTCCAGCGATGAAGTTCATTCCGTGGAAGGTGTCAGCTGATCCTAGCACCAAACCAGTGAATGCAGAGGCATTTAGGTCCTAGTATGGATTAATGATGGATGTGGTAACCAACCAGCAAAGGGTGCCCAAGAACCTATTAGATGAGGACAGCAAGCAAGTGTGGTTCGGGGTCAGTCACAGGCATACTTAACTCCAACCTACTTGCGTGCCGGAAGACACCTTCTGCATGAAGCTGCTGAGATTCCAACTTGAAGATATCGCCTTCCACAACGAGGTCTGTTTGTGGTCGGGGGTTGCGATGGAAATCCGCGACGGGGTACCCAGGTACAACTTTGATCAGATGTTACCGTAGCAACAGCCTGCCGAAACGGATAAGGAGGCGACACCACAGGAACTCCCTGAGCCGCTCGTCCCCATCATCCACCACTTGAACACTCAGGTACGAAATTTTAATGTGGTGGCCCAGGTCATTTCAAGTCGTGCTGCTCCTTTCCCTTTACTTTCCGAGTTCCAGCTTTCTCATTCTACCTCGCACTCCCATACAACTCCTCTCACCTTCCCCATCCCTACTGTTCTATTTACTTCGGCAAGCCCAATCATAACCCTGATGGGAGAGAAGAGCAAGACTACAGATCAATTAGAAGCTCCTCAAGCCAAGCAGGCCCGCACCACTGAAGCAAATCTAGTGGTGGACCTCACTGGGGATGATCCACCACTGCCACCGAGTACAGGGGTGCTGATACAGGAAGAACATCTCATTGACCCCTCAAAGTTTATCAATATTCGCCTTCCACCTCCACCCACCGTCCCACCGTCCCACCTCCAGCTACCACTTCATCCGCTCCATCCAACTCATCTACTACCGTGTTCGACCCAATCATCCAGGAACTCCTTGGTGGGGACCACGGGGCCAAAGTTGACTCCAGTATTACGGAAGTAGTACCATCGGTCGACCCCGCTGGAGAACCCCAAGTTTCTCTGTCTGATATAATTACCCAAATGGTACAAATTGTTACCGACTCAGCTGGGGCTCAGTTTGAGCCAACTATAACTCCACAGGTTGGCAATACAGATCAGCATGAGTGGCCAGAATTGAATATGGCCGACTCAGCACACCAACAGACCCCGCCGCCATCTCCTCCAAAGAATTCTAATCGATCAGTTGCCAGTGGGAAACCCTTGCAGGAACAGAGTCCGGACCAGGGCACTTCAGGGACCGCCAATTTAGAAACATGGGGTACAACTCAGCTATATTTATTTATCCAGAGGGTAGCCCAGCAAGCCGAAAGGCTTCATTCTGAACTATAGAAAAGGTGCGACGAGCAACAACAACAGATTGTAGCGCTTACTGAATAGCACAAACAACTCATAACGGCATAGGACCAGCTGAAAGGTCAGATAAACAACGTCACCCAGGTGTTTTCAGAGCTATGCTCAACTGTCGGGGCTCATTATACTCAGCTGCCTGCAGATACACTAGAGACAAGTGTCGTAGCACAGGCCTTCCACCTCCGGATCACATTCAACGACCTCCATAGGGAAAATGAGGCACTTTAAGCAGTGTTAGCCGCACGGCCAGCACTGCCTGATCCAGAGGTTGTCTATTCAGCATAGGTTGCAACAAAGTAGGGCCAGGCCACTCAAATGTAGGAAACTATCAACTCTACGGCATGCGAGGTTTACAACCTCCTGCAGGGTCTTCAGGAGTGCTCAATGGCCCTTACAGTCAAAACCTAGCCAATTTCAGCGCAGCTACAACAGATTTCAAGGGAAATCCAAGAGGCCATGGACCCCACGTGGTTGGACCAGTTATATGCCCAAGTAGATGATCTTGAAGTGAAAATCCAGCAAACAGAGGCCAGCTCAGCAATGGCCAAACAGGTAATTCGTGAGCTCCACCCGCCCCTCCAACTCGGCACTAGGACAATGCAACAGCTAGCCACTGAGGCTGAAACCCAGATTAGCACGGTGTTCGGGGCTGTATCGGCGCACGTAGAGGAGGCCACTATCACCAAGATTGCCGAAGAAACAGATTCACTACTGCAGGGGTGGCAGCAAGCTGTGTCGACCTTCACTGAGCTTAAATCTACAACGTTCCGCAGAGTCCCAGAGTTGGGGCCCTTGTTTAGATAGCAGACAAAAGGAGCACAGCAAGAATAGGCCACGGGGTCTAGCAGGGCGATGGAGATAGAGATTGTGATTTGCGATTGACTCGGGACGAGTCAAGAAACTGTGGTCAGGGCCTGTTATGGCCCTTGTTTTGAAAACTTGTTTTGAATATTTTGAATTTTGAATAAAGGACAGATTCTGGGTTGTGGAATGATGACACATGGCAGTCGCTACCAAGTCACAACTATAGTAAGTCGTTGAGCTATCAAGGTGGCAAAGAAGCAAGAGATAGCTGAAGAAAGAAAAATCATAAGCGCAGACGGAGAGAAGATACAACGGAAGACAAAAATAAAAACTCATAGATAACAAGAGTGAATCCAAAAGTCGTCGAAGAAGAACACAAGAGGAGCTA